>RXPK01000185.1:399756-693019 GCA_004143645.1 Protaetia brevitarsis
GCCATTTCAATCAATTGGACGCAAATATAAAATCTGGTTTAACATGGCTAAAATACACTTAAACCGTTTCGATCGTCTTGTACCTAACATTTCCCGGCACCAGAATGTGGGTACTGGATCAAGTACCGTGAAAATCGCGAGTAAGTAACTCAAAATAAAAGAAAAGTATGCACTCCGCTTACAAACCCTCAAATAAATCCGTAAGATTCAGCAACCATGCAAGGGCCAGTCGCTCGTCGGCGAGGAGTGAGATGATAGAAACACAAACCCAAACCCGATAAATAAAATTCCGCGCCACCTGCTTAAGGTTAACTTACCCTGTCATGCCCCAAGAAAGCAGGAATCCACGGAAGTTAAAATAAAAGTCAGGGGGGTAAAGCGGGTGCAAATGTTACACAAAAAAAAAAAGAAATGAGTTTACTGACAAAGCAAATATAATTTTTAATGCGAAATCTTGACATACAAATAAACAAATAAAGATTATAGCCAAGATGGACAAATAAAAGAAATAAAGCTCAAAAGGAGCAATGTTGTTGCCAATTGACATAATACAAAATACAATTAAAAAATGACAGGTTGTTCTAAGATAGGCACACGACATGGCCAACGCGAACCGCTCACATGGACTTGTACGAACAAAAATTCTATTAAATTATAAATTGATTGAAATTTATGTTACAACAAACCAACATAGAATAAAATATTTAAATGGGAAAAAGAGATAAACACCCTGTAAGCCAAGCGATATCAATCGGATGTGTTGACAATTGATTCAAATTAAGTTGAGTAAAGGAACAAAGAAGTAAATGCAAAGTAAAATGAATATCCCGAATCGAGATTAAACTATTGTACTAAATTAATGTTAGTAGCACCTCCGATTCTAGCACAACATATAAAATTTACTTTATTACATCAAATCGAAAAAAAAAAACTAAATGATCGGCGTGAGTCCTATATAAACGCGGAAAGGTTACAAAAATAAAAAAGAAAGAGAACGTGCACTTAGCTTTTCCCCTGTTCAGCTATTACGAGGCATGGAGATCCTCTCCTATGGGGACTGACAGATCGTAGCCTCTGCTCCGACTCGGTATTAACCGAAGACAAGATGGTCCCGGGAAAATTCAAAGAATGTAGGCGTCCCCGAAGGACTTAAAGAGTCGTCAGAAGTTCTCGAGCCGCGCGTGGGTGTTCAAATTCTCACGTAAAACGAAGGTAAAATTCCAGAATTCAAAAATAAAGGGGGTTATAAAGACCTCTAAAACCAAAGAAACCTCAAAATTAGTGATTTAAAAGAAATGACAAGATCTGCTTAGCGTTAAATAACGAGGTTTTACAACGAAGAGAAGAAAGAAACAGATATGGCGTTGCAGACACGTGATTCTCAAATTATATGCCGAATTTATCGGAACCATCCACCGTAATAATCACGAAGATTCCACACCAAACACAAGCGAAGATACGGCCAATGAATATTTCAAGCAATCTTCCAATAAAATCCACAGATGTGTGAAAAATATCCAAATTTCCAAACATAGAAATTAATCGTAAGAACGCGTCTAAACAACCACCAACAATGGCCAGCAAGCCGGAAGCAAGGACACGTCACACACCCAATCAGAAGACAGATAAATAAAATAAGAATACAGACATGGAGGTGCCCTCTAACGTCGAAAAGATGTAAACACAGAATAGGGCAGATCTAGATAAAACCACGATCAATCAGACAAATCGAACACATCTATCGCTGCGTGGGAATCGATAATACCGGCATGTGCAGAACAAACAGATCTAGCCTTAAAAAGAAAACGTCATCCATATGTCAAAACATGGGAATTGAAGGAATTTACTAAAATTGAAAGAAATTAAACGAAAATCTAAGATCGTATTAAGTATAAGGAACTGTCTGTAAGTAAATGAGAATAAAAATACAAATCTAGCTCACCACTCTAGCAGGGAAAAAAAACACAATTTGAAAGCTAAAAATTAAACGATAATGTTTACTTGTGGAAAAATACAAGACGTAGGAGTATCTCTGAAGTAAGACTACGAAATAGAAGAAAATAAGGTTACAAAAGCTTGTCGAAAAGACTAGCGGAGAACTAATTCGAGGTAAGCGAAGCAAAAAAACCGTAACAGGACGTCACAGACCGGAAATCAAAATAACATTCGCTAATTGCCTGAGTTCAATTTAAACCGTAACGCTATTCCATGAATTGAAATAAGTGCGTTTTTGCAAATAATGTATTTGCAATATTTAAATTTGATAAAATATTGATTAGTCCCGGATCTTGGTCTCTGTTCCTGGTCTTTCTACGAATATTCTTTTTAAATAAGCAACCTCATAGGTAGGTATTTTGAATATTGTAATTCTCGTATCCCGAAAATTTAAGAAATATTTCCAATCTAATATTTTCTGACACCTTCTCATAACATTTAAATCTACAAGCACAGGGAGGTCCTGGATGTTTAATAGTTTTTTCAGCACCCTTCCCCGGTATGCTTTATATACTTTCCCACTGTTTTTCAAACGCTTGTTGAGATTTTGTTTTCATTTGTTTCTTAGGCGTTTCCTTCCTTTTTTGTTTCCATCAATCCAAATAAACATTTTGATGAAACGCCGCATGTGCCGCATATGTATGTATCTACTTTATATGAAATATATCACTTCACGAAAAATATGTTAAGTGCAGACACATAACATATTTTAATAAAATAAATAAATAATAGTATATTGTCATGAATTCCACCGAACATGCAGTTCACACATAAGACAACAAGAAAAAAAATGTATAAATATTACAAAATAATACACTAATAAAAATATATGGTAAACACACCAAAGTAAAATAAAAACACTAAGATGAGTCAACAATATAAAATGAAGTCAAAATTGCATGAAGTTAAATGAGATTACTGCTACGTAGGGGACCTAGCAATTACAAAACTCACCAACAGAATAAAAATACATTAGTTCTCAGTATGATATAAATCGATTTTAAACCTCGAAAAAGAGAAACACTGTATCATGAAAGGTAAGCGATTATAAAATGTTATCGTTATATCTGGGACGTCGTTCGTAAGGGAGTACGATGTAGGTAAAGATAGGTCGTTGTATTCCTTGTCGACATGCTCTCCGAAAGATCGCTGTTTCTAATAAAGAGCGCTATGTCTTTGTAGAACAACAGTATTCACAAATATATAGAGACGCTAGAGCAATATTCGTAGTGTTTAAATATAGTCGGCACAATGGTCGTGAACTGCTCCAACCATGCATCTAATTATTTTCTTCTGAAGGAAAACAAGCCTGGTGACAAAAGGGACGAACCCCAAAAAATTAGACAATCACGAAGCGGCGACTCAACATAGTGTAATAGAATGATTAGAGAAACAAAGTTAACGCATACCACCTGCAAAACGCTAACGCAAAAAGTCAAGAAGGCATTTTTTTTCAATACGGCTCGCAGCGGTCTTTATATTTAAGCGCGTATCGACCGTCAAACCACAAAATTGTGGGAGAATAATTCCCGTAGGATTTCCGTTTATTCGAACGAACGTATCAAGTGGTCGTTGGCAATAGTACCGAGAGACGCATCATACTGGTTTTTTCCGCAGTTCAAAAGTTAAATAATTATCGCTGCAGATTTACCATGTGCGAAACAAACCTCGCTCAAAGTACTCGAAAGCCTGAATGACGAACCGGCGACGACGCAACTGATACGTCGGCGAATTGGACAGAATAAACGTTCGAACAGCAACAAAAATCGTCACATAAATAAAAACATTGTCGCCCTAACACCGACCCTGCGGAACCCGGTAAACATTAAATTCGAATAAAAATGACTTAACGGGTTGTGTGCCATACCCCTCAAACAAACTAGTTGTTCTGGCGATTGATCACTAACTAGTGTTAAAGCAATGATCGTATGCCACATCGATATACCTGAGAACCGCGATAACCTTGTGAACTGCATCCAATTCGAGTATATGCGATCCAAAGCCGAAATATACGGTCAGGAGTGACTTCCCGCAAAACACCGAACTGTGTCGGAATACCAAATCGTTGGCTAAGGTAGTTGACCAAGTCGACCGTTAATAACTATTTTGCAATTAGTGCCGTTAACCATACCATTTATTCCAAGTGCCCCTAATAGGATCTATTACAGCACTATTGCCTAAAGAAATGACATTTAAGCAGATTATCTTAAGTTGGTCACATTGCAACAGAAAGGAATGTCAATATGACATTTTGTAACAAGTTGAAGGTTAGTTATATTAAAATCATGTAAGATTTAATTTTCTAATTAATCTTAGAAATAGTACAACATTATAAACATTTATATAACGTTGAATATCTTTCGAAGTGATATAACCGTGTGCAGTAGAAACATTCTGTTGAAAATTATCGTCTCTGCGATAGTGATATTGCTTCGTTTGAATAAACGGTGAAACATGCCCAGAAGTTCCAGGAATCCACACTATTTTCCTGTAAAAACATATTTCCAACATCAATTATATTTTCGTAGAAGAGGCAAGGTAACCTTCAGCAACAGCCTGCTTTTCCAGCCACCAATCGTTATATAGTTAAAATATCACCTCCAGTATCTGCTAATGGATCGCACTGGATCTTCTAAAACAATGTCCTGTATAAAGATGAGGATCTGGTAAATGAAGAAAACTGGCAATTGTTTAGGAACATTTCCCATGTGTAATACCGATAGGGCTAATAAATAAGCAGCCATGACGATAAGTTGAAAAAAAACGTTTGTGAGAACTGTTTTAGGCCGCAGATTATATATTTTTTATAAGTTCGATGCAGTTTACATCAGTTCACTGCGAACATTCTGGGAAATGGTTTTTTGTTTAGTATGTTGATTATAATGGAATCGGAAATTGTATGAAGATCTTCCACACATATATTAATTAATTCTTCTCGCCTACAGGCTCCATTATCCTATTATAAAAAACCTAGAATATAAAGAATTACAAAAAAGTAACGAAAAAATAAAACACTAACCTTATAGCTAAGTATATTTATCATCGTTTGTTTCAAAAATCTATGAATATCTTCTCTTCTAAAATTTTAGATTTTTTTGTTTGATAACCTTTAGATAACGTTTAATAATGCTTGAAGTTTCATATATTTTGATATGTCCTCATTTCTATGTACATTTAAACACGATCTTAACATCGAATAAATCGACCTTAATGATGACGATTTATAATCTTACGTAGCATTTCAAAATAAGCAAGTAAGACGTTCTCAAAAATATGAAGAATTCTTTTCTTTGCACCTTTTTCAAAATGTTTGTATCGCTTTGGTACATAGTGTACGATTTCTCCGGAAGAAAATTATTAATGGTTTTTTCAGCAATTTGCCGTTTCAGGCGAGTGCATGAAAAAGTGTAGAACTCATATTAAATATTATAATATAGGTTACTTTAAAATATAAATATAAACAAATTTCAAAAATGTGTCAATTTTAAATAACTTGTCAATTTAAATCTTGTGCCAAACCAAGGTGACAACTTGGTGACAACCGCCACAAAATTTCCTAGATTATCAAATTTTCTCGTTTGCTTTTACAAAAAGAGAAATTTTAAAACTAATTTGCAAAAAAATAGCATAAAAGACACGTTCATTTGACATTAAAGCACTCATTCAGTTAAGAAACTCGTGGCTACGCCACTCGTTTCTTAAACTCTGAATTCGTACTTTGAAACGTCAAAATGAAACTTGTCTTTTAATATACTATTTCATATATTTTTGTGAATACAGATGGTAAACCGATCGGACGATAGTTATTAATTAGCGTAGATCATTTTTCTTGTGGATAAATATAGTTTTAGTATGCTTTAAGTCGCGCGGAAAAACTCCCTGAGATAGGCAAGCGTTTATTACGTACGCAAGAGGTTCGACTATCCATTGTGAAACTGACTTCACAATAGAATAAGGGATGCCGTCGATGCCGGCGGAGTGTTTCGACGCAACGTCATCCACAATACTACCAATCTCATGGACATCAGTTGGTGTTAAATAGAAGCTACTACTCGCCAATGGCCCAGCATACACAAAACTGTTATGATTAAATGATGCCGCATATGTATCGGACAGATCATCCGCAAACAAGTCTACAACTTTTCTCGCATCGGATACAATGTCGCGCTAGCATCCCTTATAGAAACAGTCGCTGGAGAAGCACTCGCTTTACTCAATTTAACTGAATCATTGATGATGCGCCAAGATGTTTTGATTCTATTTTGGGAATTTGAAATTTTTTATTGAATTTTACATGCTGCAATAAAATTCTAACCCTAAAATTTACTTCATCTTGATTAGAGGATCCTAAGGAATTTTCACTGTTGTATCAGCATCCGAGTCGTCAAAAGGTTCTTCGACCATTTCAATCAATTTGGACACAAACATTAAAAACCTGTTAACTGCTAAATTTACATTTAACACGTTCTTGGCTTATTTAGTTGATTCATCTGCACTTAACAGGTTTCACCACAGAGGGTTCCAGGGACATCTATGACACATTTTACAAAGTTTGATATTATTACCTGTAAAAATGTGGCTTAACATACTTTTCGTGCAAAAACTTAAAAATTGAAGAATATACACTTCACTGAACGCCTCAATTATCTTCTGTGTTTGGAAATAAAGTACAGGTTTTTCATACCCTACACATACAAACGAATTAAATTCCTTGTATCCCACTTCCAACTAATCGAAAAGACAAAAGCTGGAAGACAGACAGGTCATAGACGCACCAGATGGGAAAAAATTAGTTTAATTTAGTGCACGCCAGAATCGAACGCGTCGCGGCGTTACAAAGGAGAAGAAGAAGAAGAAGGATTCATTATGCGATGGCGGTAGACTTGGAAGAGCCATCGACTTTAATTAATTGTGGCGGCGTTCGCGCGGTGCCCGCCTATCCCCATACATACTCTGCGCCGCGAACAGTCTACCTACTGCTCCTATAGCGTACCGAAACCCCGCTAGAAGAGGACGGTATACTAGGCGATACGAAAAGAAAGAAAGAGGAAGGCAGTCTCTGGCATTGTGGTGCTCTGATGGGGCCCTAATAGTCTTCGGCTCCCGAGCTGCGGCACACAAAGGGGCCCGCAAAGTAGCCGACACTCTAAACATCATTAGTCATGTATTGTCTAAACTAATCCGAACGCGCAGTCAGTTTGGATGGGGAGGGAGGGGGCGCATTGAAGAGTGGAAATCACTGCATCGTATAAGGACCCTAATTGTGGCGTTTGTGAGTTAAGAATTATCATTTTTTTTTTATATATACATAGGCAGCGGAGAGGAATGTTGAAGTGTAATGTCTGCTTTGATGAATAGGAGATGATCCGGTTTACTTGGGGATAATTTTGATTTTTTAGGGGACCTAATATTTACGTTTTATTTTTGTTTATTGTGTTTTAGTCAATTTGGTCAAATCACTACATCACTGATTTGGTTCTGTATACTTTTAAGTATTGTATAAATATTACCCCTATAATAAATACTTGTTTAGGCAAAACAACTTCCAACCCCTTATTATTTTTCTTTTTTGCAAATGCCAGAATGAGAAGTATATCTGTAAAGGCTCTGCTCCGATAAGCCATTGAAAAGTGCCCCTAAAGCTATCGGGCTGAAATTAAAGCAAATGAGTACTACTGTCACACATACTATAAATACCAAAAATTAGCTCAATCGATGCCACCCCATTCGAGATATTAGCTTAAGGGTGAAAACATTCAATATTTTTTTTCTCAGGAATTACTTAAGCTATCACGTTCAAAAAAATTATGCAAGTAAGCACTGATGATGGGCATTCTATAAAAAATCAAGGACTAATTCCCTCCACTCAGTTCAAAGTTATTATTATTTTCCCCTTTTTAGGGGTGGTTTTTTGAGTTTGGTTTAAGGTGCCAACTTGGCTTTTTGTTATATTAGACCGTATGCATGTAGGTTTATTATATATTTCGTTCAGTTTTTTCTGTGTGGTAGAACATGTAAATAAAAAATCAAATCTCTTTGAATGATCTTAGTAAGAACAATTTGTTATTGTCTATTTTAGGGTTAAAACAATTGTTCATGCATCAATTATGAATCTGCATCATTTATACTTATCGACGGAGAATTTATTTCTACATTGTATGGTATAATTAGAAATATAATGTTACATTTGAAAAAAAGAGTTTTCTAAGGTTAAATGTATTCGAATTGACAATCGATTTATGAACACTCTGTATACAATTTAGTAGTTCTTTTGACAGAATTTGGTAGGAACACTATTTTTCTTGGAAACTAGTAAAATGAGTCATTATCTTTAATGGTTGACAAAATATGGTATGTTTTCGAAAGAGATGAAAACGTCAAAATTTTGACAAAATCGTGAATATCTCAAAAACGGTTGCATTTAAGGATAGAGAACTTTAGTGAAAATTGTATTCAAGTAATCTGTAGAATTGTTTGAGATAAGAAAAAACATATGATTCCATTTAAAATAAGAAACTTACTATCCACATCCGGTATAATGGAACGTTTCCGGAAGTTAAAAATATTTTCGAATGATTCTTTAGGTGGTGTTTTGTTATTAAATTTTTTGTCGCATTAGTCTAGCTGCAATAGATCGCGAGAAAAAGATAGTGGACGAGTGGTCTGAAACACCCTGTATATAATAGAATGAATAAACGCATTAATAACACAATTGTGTGGGATTTTATTTATTAAATACAAATACACAAGGACCGACGAGGAATTATTCTTTATAAAAACATCACTAGAAAATTATCTATGTCACGGTTCAAGAGAAAGTTCAACTTTAAGCTCAAGTTTAAGGTTTAAAACGTAATTCAGTTCGAGTTGATCGTTAAACTGAACCAAACATCGCGGTTCAGTTGAACTAAAGCATGAATTTGGTTCAAGGTTCAACTTTCTGATTAATTTTGTTTGACATTTGATTACATTTATAAAGTACACATATAGTACACCTATGTAACCATTTTTTCTTTTCATTTCGTTGATGAGTTGAAAATACAGTATTTATCGTCAATAGTAAATAAAATATTTTCGGAAGATGAAGATATTATTAATTTTGTACAACACCTTGGAAGGGACAGAAGATCGAAAGTTTTACGTGTTAGATACGATCAATTCCAGATATGGGATGATTATGATTTTTTTGTAAGACATCGTTTGAGCAGAGATTCGGTTAGAGGCGTGTTAGATGAAATTCGTTTAACTATTGCTCAACCGTCTGCCCGGTACGTTATAAATGATGATATTTGTTAGTTAACTAAGTACATAAATATATTTAGGAATTCAGCTTTAATCCCACAAGAAATGCTGTTCCTAACATTAAGACTTTACGCTACTGGAAGTTTTTTTTAATTACAGAACGGGACTTGATAGGTGTCCATAAGTAAACAGCCGGCAAAGTTGTTCGTTAGGTATCAGCAGCAAGAGTTTGAGGGGGCAGTACATCAAGTTTCCTAGAAATGACAAGGAAACTTATGCAAATGTTAAAGGATTCCATAAGGTGGCTAGATTTCCTCGAGTAGTGAATGTGACTCATTGTATTTATATAAAATTTCAATCACCAGGTAATTACTTACATATACTTTCAAATCGAGAAATATTTAGGAATAGAAAAGGATATTTCTCCCTAAATATTCAACCAGCCACGATTCTCATATATTTGATAATTCTCGTAGTCGTAAGAGATTTGAAAGGGGGGACTTTTTAGTTAAGATATTTGCTAAATTGCCGATCTGAAACTACAATATGTATCTACTTAAGCCACTATACATGCGTTCATTAACTAACGCTAATTAATAATTAGCAATTTAACAAATATCTTCACGTGATTGATGAGAGTTCCATCTTAAATTCTCATTCAATTATTCTTGCACTTTCTTTGTTTTAGTGTTAACTCTGACAAGTTCAACTTTATAATTCAGTCTCATTATATGATTTACTACCTTGAAATGATAAAGCTGTTATTTTGTGTAATTTGAACAGGCACTATTATACATTAACTATGTCTTAAATTATTTATTTTAAACTTATAAAAGTTCCGCATCAAGTTAACATTGATGAATATAAATATAGTGATATGTCACGAATTAATTCATTGCAATTTTATTATATGCATTCTGCCGGAGAAGCATATTTTTCCGTACATATCGCTCTATTAATTGAACTGCATAAACAATTAGAGCAGTTGCTTAAGGCAGCTTTTGATGTTAGACAATTTAAGTTTAGTTATAGCAGGTTGTTGCTGCATGTTTACCCAGCATACCAAAATTACATAAGGGAAAATGGATCTGACAGAAGGGTTACCTTGTTTCTTTTGCCTATTTGTCTTCTTTGTGTGTATTACGTCCCAAAAAGCAGTATTCTTAATTGAATTATATAACTACTTTGGTGGTCTGTGAAATTAGAAAATTTCCTCAGAATTATAAATTGTAGGTGCGCGCTCTAAATTAGAAACATTCTAATTACACAAATAAACACTGATCGATAGACGAAATGAGGAAACGCAACAATATCCTGCACCGCCTAACGACTCTCTTAAATAATTATACATCGTTCCTGAAGGCAGTCATTTTCTAGGAATCTATTCGATTTAAAACTCGATCCCTATAATCACAACATGTTCGAAGTGACAGTCATCTATATTCTAATAGATCCAAGTCACATAAAAACGAAGCGTTTGCTAGTTACACCTAGCGTTAAACGGAATCAATTTTAAATCGAATTGATCCTACGACCAAATCTAATACTATATTTTCTAATTGAAAACGATTCCGTGAAAAATGACATCGATTTAACCGCGATGGGTTTCAACGGACGTCGTTGATAACACGAAAGGTACGGTGGCTGGTAGCAATCTTTACGGAATTAAATGAAATGTAAACAAGTAAAATGGCTTTTTCTCGAGCGATCTAGCGTCCCGCTATTGTATTTAATTAATAAGATCGAATTAGTTTTTGGTAGAATTCGATTAGATACGATGAATAGGCGAGTGATAGACACTGAATGTCCTCAGTGTTCATTTAAATGAATTTTCCAAGAATTTCCAATGTATGCGTTTCTTTTATCGAAGGCATTTCGCTTTACTTTTTTCGAAATGGATAAAATTAGTTTAGAGTTGTAAAAGTTATGCTAAAATCCTTTAAAGAAGGAGATGTGTTTAGGCAACTATGAATAAAATGTCCGAGATTATATTTAACTAGAGATTGAGTTAAAACAACACCCATGAAACAGCAATGGCATATTGATCCTGCCTACCACTTTTTGGGAAAACTTGGGGACTACATGACTGTTCCATGTCAAAACACAGTATGGGAAGAAATAATGATTTTGAGAAAAGTAAGTTTTAATGCTTTTCGTAACCCTTGAACACGTATTTAATATATACCTTAGATATTTTTGGTACTAATTATGTTTTGTTATCTGATTTTTTTGGTTCATTAGAAGTTACTCTATTTTGATGTTTTGTTTGTGGTTTAGGACATTCTTGGTTTTAACATGGAATATGAAGATTTTATTTACAATAAGGCAAGAGGTTGCGGTATTTCAGGAGCTCCATCTCAGACGCCTCCGTCAACAAGAAAAGGGGTTCTTTTTTTATTCCTGCTCATATTTTGGTAATAACAGAGTCCTTGAAATATCTTGTGTATTTAGGAAAACCTTAGTGTATTAAAAAAAACCTGCGACATACATATATGCTTTTCTGTTCTTTCGGTAAATAAAACTTGCGACTATGATTTTTGACAAACCTTTTGTCAGTTGGTTGTACGGTTCTTCTGTCGCAGCAACTAAACTGCATGCTAAAAAAAATTTTGGCAAGTTTCTGGTAGTAAATTAAAACTACTAGTATTCAGTAGTAAATCATAACAATTAAAAAAAATACCAACAATGGACGACAAAGATTTATTAATGAAATATCACATCGCAGTTTAGAACTTCGGGGATTATAATAATATATTTTATTCTAGCATGGTTAGAAAAATAATACGTTACAAGTACAATACGTTATAACCAATTATCAAATATAATTTACTTGCCAATCAAGAAAGTCTTGGATGTTATAGGGGTGCCAGACTACACAAAGAAACTAAAGAATTTCTTAGGAAAAAATGCCAAAAAATTGATTATTTTGAGCTTATTTGGTCAAACATTGAAAAATTTTAAACACATATAATTTAGACTATTTTGGGTTAAAGTTAATCTAGGTTTATGGTAACAGTAATCGTTTTTGTTTGTGCAGAAACTTTGCAGGGAAAAATTGGGGATGCAACCCAAAAATACTGCTTTGGATGTATACAGCGATAGTGAGAGCGATCATCACCTATGCATCAGTAGCACAGAGCAAAAGAACTACTCTGGCCACCGCCAGATTAGTTCTTTTTATTAATTTAATTAACCTCTCGAAAGTGCAATACGGGTGCATAACGGGGACTATGAGAACCTGTCCAACAGCAGCTATTGAACTAGTATTGGATCTTGTCCCCCTCCACATTCTAGTAGAGGGCGTGGCGAAAAGAACCGCACTAAGAATGGTCAAGGAAGGAATGATTAGGCATAGGCCTTAATCTCCTGACGGTGATCAAACCTGGGATATGCGCCGGGATATGTTAAAAAAATTAGCTTTGTGAAGGAATTCACCATAAAGCTAAGTAACAGGAGCGAGTGGGATCATAACACCATCTTGAACTTGAATAGAAATGGCCTAGAACTACATATTTCGAAAGCTTGGGAAAATACCCAAGTATATTTCAGGCGGAAATACACGCTATTGGAAGATGTGTTCAGTTCAATATGGATAGGAACTATCGGAAGCAGGAGAGGGGGGGTTGATGATAAGATCCACCAAGATATCGTCGTCGTCGTTTTCTTTCTTCTTTCTTTATCTTCCGAGTATTCATATTTATCTTCTGAGGTGGTGATGGAGAACGCGTGACAGTGTACGAGTGCCTTTATTGTTTTTATTTTTTTTTATTTTTTATATCCGCTCCAGCAGTTTTCTCGTTGCGTTCACGTTTCTCATATGTATTATCATTAATTTTATTTTTTCACACCAAACATTACAATATATGATCAATTAGAAGATATCGTCAGAACACTGCTACCCCCAATAGGATAATTCCGTATTTTAAGTGAGGATAACAGCGACCACAATATATTACCCTAAAGGTGTGCGCGTCCATGAGATCTCGCAATTGTCGTAAGCCAAGCCAGACACTACTAAGTTTTCTAACTAATACTTGGATATGTTTTTTTTTTTTTATTTTAAAACACGCACATCATTCCTAACAGGATATGAGGTATTGCTTAATATTAACTGATTGTGAGTAGGATAATTTTATTTTTTTGTTTTAAACAATATTGATTCTGACTTTGCACGATTAATTTGCAATTTATTATCCTGCAACCATTTTTCAATACATTCTAAAGGGTCTGAAACGGCTCTAGTTACGGTGTCCAGGTTGTCCCCCATCACAAAGAAAGAAGTATCATCTGCGTGATTAATAGTTATAAAATTACAATCGATCGTTGGGCATCCGACAGCATGGATGTCATTAAAACACGACAGGAAAAGCAAGGGTCCCAAGATACTACCCTGTGGAACGCCCTTATTTACTTTGATATCATTAGAATATATGGTTTTGCTGACAGTTGAGATAGAGATCGTTTGTTTCTTACGTGATAGATATGACTGCATCCATGACAGAGCAATTCCTCTGATTCCATAACACTCAAGTTTTTGTATCAATATTTGGTTATCAATGCTATCAAATGCCTGTGACAGCTCTAATAAAAATCCGCAAGGAATTGTTGTTTTCTCCAATAATAAATAAACATTTCCGCAAGTTCAAAAAGAAGTTAAATCAAGTAAACATATTTTGTATTGGCTTGAACAAATGTTTTTTCCAAGATATTTTCAATATTGGAAATCGTCCAATAGAACATCAAGTGTTTTTATGAAAAAGCATGTTTGGCTACAAGAAGAAATTATTTTTCCTGAATCTTTTTACTGCGATCGACCATCAACTTTGGATATACGAGGTCGTCCTTCAAAGAGTTTTGCTGAAAGTTCTGTTGTTATAAAAAGGCGTAAAATCGGGGAGCTCAGAAAAAGTACTTCCGTAGAAGAACTTGTGCATGCTACTGCAATGAAAGTACGAGAAAGTCGAGATAAAAGTACTGCCGATTAGATAATTAAAAGTACTTCAACTAACCCAACTAGAGCTAAACGTATAATGCAAAAATGGAGTCCCGCACAAGAAGAAAATGACATGACACCTGAAGAGACTTTATCATTTATTTATTATCTCAGGTGGTTTTACGAAGCAGCAGTATAAGCTTATTAGAGCAACAGCTTTAAAACGTGGTTGCAAATTATATCCAAGTTACCACGATATATCATCTGAATATTTTTCCTATTCTGATTAATTATTCACACAATAAAAAATGTAACTGTTTCTTTTCAATTTTTGTTTTGACTAAGGGTGTTGCTGTTCATGTATAAAAACTTTTTACTGAAGCAAAAAGGCTTAATTTTGTATTTTGGACAAAAATTTCTACATTATAATTTGAAGATGTTTTTAAGGGTTGTTTTTTTATTGACCAAGCACAAACTACTAAACATGTCAAATTCAATGCATTAAGGGGTGCTTTTGACAAACAAATACTTCGAATTTGCAAGCTAAACTGTATAATTTGTATAAAAAATATTCTTTGTACTTGTATTAAGTGATATCAATTTTTCCCATTTAAGGGTTGTATTTTAGGGTAGGTTTTACAAATACGGGTTTTTTATGCATAATTTCAGATTCAGCATACCCAAAAACATAACCTTACTCAACTTTGTTGTATATAATGTAAAATTTGTTAAAACTAAAGAGTAAACAATTTCGATCGTGTTTTTCTCGTTCTAAACCACTGTGAGTCGGTTATAAGCAATTTTCTTGGCATAAGTCGAGCATTATTAAGACCGGGAGAGAGGCAGGCAGCTTACCTGCTTGCCCTCCCCTGGAGGTCGATGGCATTTCTGATATTTTTTCTAACAGTGTTTTTAATGAATCAAATTCTAAAACGATTAATTATTTTAATTTTATTAATAACACATTTTTTACAGTAATAAATACCAGTATTAGTGCCGATGTCTATATTGAACCCTCCGGAGGACGGTGGAGCCTCACAGCCGTCATTTAGCGCACGATCTCCTATGGTGCTATCGAGGTTAAGGAAGGAGTTGAGGAGAGAGTTTCGGGAAAGTTAACTGTTTTACCATCAGTATATATTTGGTGCAACCCTTATATATAAATACTCCCACGCAATGCGCCCTCGTCTACTTTTTTCTGCTGTTTTCTTTATCTGTAATATAGTGCTTTTTTAAATTTCGCCATTTTCTATCTAAAAAATCCTCGTTTACCATGTGATTTAATTTCAAAAGTTATCGTTTATTGCTACCCCCATTTTTTTTTTTTATTTTTGGTTTTCTAAAGCGATGTCTTCTCAATTTATATATATCCCAGTGCGAGACTTCTCCTGAGCACCATACTAAGCTATATATATTTACATAGTTTGAATATAATAATACTTTTCTCCACATTCACGATTTTCTTTGCTATCTGCTAGTAGTCTCTGCATGCTTGCGTCGCAGGTTCCAGGTCTGTTTTAGTACAGTCTCGCAGTGATGAATGGGTAAGTCTAGAATCCGGGAAATTTACCCAAAATAGCTTCTTATGGTCTCATCTCCCGTCTTGGTGTAGCCTCCGCTTTCTGTTTTCAGACTGTGTATTGAGCTGTGAGGTTGCTATGCTGTAAGCAGTAAGGGCCCTTTTATATTCATCCCATACCGGCATTTTTATAGTTCTGGTGAACTTTTTTCTGATTTCCCTTCTCATACTTTCAAGGTTTCTGTTCCGCCAAGGCACATCCCTGGAAACTCCCTTGTTTACCAAAGGGCAGTTATCGTCGAACGCCGATGTATTAGCGTCTTGGATTTGCCCTTGGATGCCCCAGCCCCAGCCGTATCACTTCGCAAATGCACGAGGTCACCGTAAACGATATAATAACCTTGTCACAACGTTTTCATTGAGGAGCTTCTGTAAATCTTGTTGCCGTAAATGCTACGGCAACCTTCTCTCAACGTTCATACTGTTACGCTTGTTGCCGTAAATGATACAATAACGTTTTCATAGCATTTTGCTGTAAACCTTGTCGTCGAAAAATTCAGAGTTGAGCAAGTGAAAAGTTTGTCGTAAGCTTAGTGGGTGATAATTCTTCTTTTCTAGTTTGCTGAGAAAAACCATAAAATAAATCTAAAAAATACAATTAAAATACAATATGAGATACTATTATTGGAATTCTACTTACCCCATAAATCGAGAGAACTTCGTTTTCGGAGATTAGAATTTGCAATATTGGAAGAAACAGATGGTACTATCATACATTTACACTATTCCCTCAATACCGACCTAGATGTTTGGAACACCATTTAAACAAGGATCAAACTAAATAACCGGTGACAAAATAGTTGTTTCATTATAAAAGCTCTGGCATGCAAATATATGTTAACCATTTAATACACAAAATGTATCTTCAAAATTTGGCAAGAAATTTAATTAAAATCAATAGTCCGCAAAATAGATAACATACCATTTACATGAGTTTTTTAATAAAATAGTAAGTTAATTTAGTTTAAATTGTAATTAGTAACTAGGGTGGCGAACCTTATCCCTTATTTTCTCTCTATTGTTTTTTTTTCTTTTTATCTTGACATTTTCTATTATGCACTGCGTACTTCTTTGAAATAAACTACTTACTTACAATTCAATACGTATATTTAAATTCTTTGTAAGGTCACAAATTGTGTGTTGTAATTTATCGATTATAAACTGTTTGTTTTCAAGTGTATCGCGAAGCTTGGACAGATCACTTTCCAATTTCAATTTATTTTCTTTAAGTTGACTAACTTCCATTTCCGCAGCAGCAAGCTTATCACGCAGATTTCCAACAAGATCGTGCTCGGAGTCCTCCAATAATTCATGGTGACTAACCATTGTGATATAACTGTTATTCAAATTTTTTGGTAAATTTTTTGTTTCATTTGACATAACATTCGTCGTCTGAGACCGTGTTAAATAAGGCATTTTGTTGTTGAAACAACTTTTGGTATGTATTGACGGAAAGAGGATCGTTCTTGGAAGAGGATCATAGATTCGTCAATGGAAATTGATTTGGATGAGTCGTAGAAAGTCGAAAATGTCTCGGCGAGTTTAGTCAAATAGGGTCTAATCTTGTACAATTTATCATACCTTGGATCCCTCCGATTGGGCTGCAGGGCATTATCATTCAAGTGCAAATTTTCCAAGAGCTAATTAAATCGAGTTCGAGGCATCAAACTGGAAATATAGCTATCCCGAAATTTCATTTGAGTAGACCAATAATCGCGATTACTTGGTGATCGCTTTACCATACCCATCATAATATTTATCGCAAAAAATATCTTGATCTATTCAGAATTTGTTGGTATAAAAGGTTACCCTGTATTGGCACTAGACTGAGTTGCATAGAGGTTTGTTTGGTATTGGATTTCTTGAAATAGTGTTTCAGGAAATATGCATAAAAATGTATCTACAGGTAGGTCGGCATTTTTAGGAATATTTTGTGACCCAGAATCCATGTTGAAATCCCTTGGTGCTACGAAATTTCCCACTTGCCTCATCCAAAGAAATTTATGTTTATTTGCTTCGGCTTGCACCTCTGAAAGAGGTATCAGCGCTTCATCACTAAATTCATCACTGCTACCATGTGCAAAATTTTCATCTTCTGCTCCCATTATCATTGCAGTGGATCCACCACCATCGTTAACTGCTGAAGTGGTCATGTTTTGAGCGAAATCGTTTTCATTTTCTTCCCCCTCATCCTCACTTGCTTCGGAAATATTTTCAGATGGAATTTCCTCAATGATTAAGTTTTTGTAGTCCTCATAACTCATCGCTTCTAAGTCTAAATAACTCAATTTTTTTTTCTGAAATAACAGTTTTTATTTATTTTTTTCATTAGTCATCACGTTGTTGATGCATGGTGGTGTCACACGAAACCGCCGTTTTTTTTTACAAAAAAAAACTACTATTGCAAAATAAATAACACGTATATCATACAAGAAATCAAAAATAGACACCAGTTATTGATAATCAACACTTGCCGTTCATTTTCTTAGAAAATGTCAAAATAAACTTCGATAAAACATTTTTTAAAACTACTCTTCCAACCGTTGCAGTGCAATGACAGAATTGCAATTACAGGACACTACAGCCAAGGATACCTGTGTCTATTTTTCTTCCACGAGATGACGCTACCAGCGATCTACCGATTAGCTGCTGATACCACCAAGCTTGAAGGGGTTAACTAAGAACATATAGGGTAATTTTCAAATTTACAATTAAGCGAGTGAAAATTTTCAAATTTTGATTTTACCCTTTTTAAGTTTGATTCAAAAAGAGCACTTTACACCTACATTACTCTTTTGCTAGCACTAACAATTACGAAGATACCCTATTAAAGTGTCGAAAATGGGACACCTGTCCATTGATATTTTTTTTTCTAAAAGTTTAGATAAAGTAGGTAAAAGACTAAGAGGCCTGAAATCTAAATAGCTCTGAGGATTATTTATTTTTTGCATGGGTATTACTAACGCTTTCTTCCAAGCTGTGGGAAAGTAATTTTGTAGCAATAATATGAATTAGATATGAATGAACCACACAAATGAATCAAATCCAAATTAATATTATATAACCCATACGACTTGGATTTAATCCTTTCTTGCTTATTCTAACACTTTGTAAATGTATACTGTATACAACGTGTGTATAAATTGTCGCAAAAGCTACACGTAGCGACATACTTCGTTCGTTTCTGAATCGAAAATCTCAATGGTAAAATATTGTACTATGCTTCATAAGTCTTCACGAGGTTCTTGAAGTTCGGTTTTTTAGTTCCTTAATAAGCGTTTGTGTTCGTTATTTGTCGGTATAGATAGCTGCAATTTTGAATTTAGACGATTTCTTATTCCTGTTTTTTCGTAAACAGTTTCTCTTTGATTTTAGAGCCTGGTTTCAACATTTCTTCATAAGCATCCTCTCATGAAAAACACATTTGGCAACATTGTAGGACAATGACTTTGTATTCTAATTTGATTTCAATCAAAACCATTACTGTCAAATTTTGACATTAATCTGAAGTGTTCAATTTTATGCAAGCTCTGCTCTTTTTCGTGATTACTCGTATTCTCTTGATTAGTTTTTCTGTTTCAGTGTTTTTATCGTTCTCGTATTATTGTTTTGTTTATTTACAATGGTTTTTACATTTAATGAATATGCCGATATGTATTGGTATACGGTTTTTGTAGTGGAAATGCTAACATGGCAGAACAGGAATATGGCGTACGTCTTTCAAACCGGAGACATCCTACTGGAAACGTATTTCGACGGCTGGACCAACGTCTACGTGAAACTGGTTCCTTTAAGAAAAGAAATGCCAATGCTGGTCGACCTAGACAACGGCGTACATTACAACTGGAAGAGGAAATTCTAGACTTAGTACATGAAGATCCCTGCGTCAGTACTCGACAGTTGGCGTCCACATTCAATATCCGCAGTAATAAGACCGTTCATTTGGTTCTACGTGGAAACCTTTATCCATACCATATAACTAAGGTGCAGCCGCTCTATGAAAACGATAACATACACCGTTTAAACTTTTCTCATAGTATCTTAAATAGGATTCAAGAAGATGGCGACTTTTTAAGAGGTGTTCTTTGGACCGACGAGTCTATCTTTACCAGAGATGGTGTACTCAATACCCATAATTTTCACCATTGGGCGGATGAAAATCCTCATGCGTTTCGGGAATACGGTCACCAAAGAAAGTTTTCAGTTAATGTTTGGCTGGGTATAATAAATCACTGTGTCGTTGGGCCAATCTATCTGCCAAATCGACTTGTTGCCAACGGGTATTTAAATGTATTAGAACAAGTTATTGACGAGATGCCATTGAATATACGCCGTTACATGTTTTACATGAATGATGGAGCTTCGGCACATTTTCCTCGTAATGTGAGAGAGTGGTTGGATGAACACTTCCCTAACAGGTGGATTGGTTGCGGTGGTCCTATCTTATGGCCTGCAAGGTCTCCCGACCTTAAACCTTTAGACTTTTTTGTTTGGGGTTTCATAAAGGCGAAAGTTTACGCAACACCTCCACAAGACGCTGACGAAGTTATAGGACGAATTAACGCGGCAGTATTAGAAATTACACCGGAAAGGCTTGAACAAGTAATACAGACAATACCTCGTAGATTGCAAATGTGTTTACAAACAGACGGATATCAATTTGAACATATGCGTAGGTAATAGTATCGCTAATTTATTACAAGAAATGCGTTCGAAAAATCAAAACTGCTAATTCTGTTTTAATAAAGCTTTCTTATTGCTTTTCCCTATGTATCATTTGTGTTATCCAATTTGTCATTTGTAATTCTGGTCTGTCAATGTTGACAAGTATTGTAACTACCATTACGGTAGTATGCGACTACAGTGTTGCCAAATGTATGTTACTTTCAAGTGGCTCCTGAAGACGCATGAAGCATAGTACCATATTTTACCATTTAGATTTTCGATTCAGAAAACGAAGGAAGTATGTCGCGACGTGTAGCTTTTGCGACAATTTATACACACGTTGTATACCAGCCTTTATAGGCATTGATTAAAAGGTGGAAGTTCGGCATTGAAACTTTTTTAGAAAGAAAAATCAACAGAGTAAGCCGTTTCATGTCTCCATTCAAAATTTGCCGTTAAACCACTTGACAATTAGACTGACGATATCATAACAAGGATAAAATGAATAACACAACCGTCGCCAACTATAAGAATAACTCAACCAGAATAAACTTGCGCTACATCAATGACAAGGGATACTTATACTTAGATACCTACTAATGTATAACCGTAGCAGAGCGGACGATGCTTACTATGCATAGAACGAAAAAATGATACAGCTAATTTTCCCCGAATAGAAACCCGGTCATTATCGAAAAGATTCACGTCATGCGATTAAATACAGATTTAAAGATCAAAGCATAATACGTCTCGTCAATTATTCGCCCCGCTAAAAAGGATTTAAATTAGTTAAATAAGTACTTGTTGTGTTGTCAGATCGACGAGAGGAATGGGGGTAAGGAGAGAGATATAATGACCCACCCGGACGAAAAGAGTCCCAACGGGAGAGGATGATGCGAGATTTCCATTATTGTATTCCTTCTGTGTTCGCCGTTAATACAGGGCCACCTTATTATTTAGCAGTTGTATATTTATGAATCTCTTTAATTCTTTTTCCTTGCGACCTGATTATTCGGTTATTTTATCGTACGCGATTATTATTGAGATGAAATTGGCGAATATTCGTCGACGAAGCGAAGCAGCGAATTGAATTTACCATGAGACTTACAAGGGAACCTCGCGAACTGTAAATCGCGGATTCCAATGAAACTTCGCCAGTTTATAGACCCCATTGAGTGTTACTCAAGAAGACTTTCTGTTGCTGCGGGATTTCAACTTTAGGGGGTGTAAAACGCCCTTGAAATTCGACTAAAATTTCGTTTATCCAAAATAACTTTTAAGCGGTGAGAGATACAGAAAAAGTTTCAATGGCGAACATACACCGTTTATACAGCTCTTCTTAGGTCTTCACTGTTGTATTGTGATTAACTAAATTAGCTGTGAATCCCTTTGTCCTCCGTGTCGGCGGCAGACACCGCCGGAAACTTTGGGGTGTGGGGAATCTTAAACAGCCCCTTTCTCGTAGCTTTTATTCCCCTTGAGGGGAACCAGCGTAGCAGGATTATCGTCATCCTAGAAAAATTAAAATGAAGTGTGTTCTGGGTCCGGAACGGTGTCCTCTTCTTGCTCGTCCTCTTATTTTGATATAGGATGTTGGTGAGCTCCTTGATATGTTTGTATACTATCCTTCCTTTTTTTTTTTCTTTTTTTTTGCCCTTATAATTTATGTATGCTTGTCATTTAATGTTTTTTTCCTCCTTTTTTTATATTGGCATTTCTGTTTTTTCTTGTTTATTTTTTTGTCTTGTTATCTCCTTGGTTTTGAATGGCATTGTTGTTCGTTTGAGTGGGTCTTTTTTTTTCTTTTTTTATTATTTTTTCTTTTCTCTTTTTTCAAAGTGTCTCAAAACGTCACAAAACTGCACAACACGTAATACAAAGTTGTTTAAGACTGGCAAAAGCCGTATGTCACAATATATATTTGCCGTACACAACCAGTAAAGCTAGAGATTCCAAGGAATGAGAAAGAAGAAAAATTATGTATAACATTGAGGTAAGTTTATTTAGACAATATTGCACGTACAAATACATTAGATTAAGTACATTATTATTGATTATTGATCAGACAAATACCGCAAGGGAAACAATAGTTGCATACTGTCGTCTATGTGCGTTTCTGAAGGTCTATACGAATCTGCTGACGAAGCAGGCCTAGAAGCTAAATTCTCTGGTTCCACATTAGGGTCAGTATTTCGTTGTACGGCAATGTTTTCTATCTCCAGGCATGTTACTATCCTCATTACTTCCAATTTCGCCCGAGCTTGTAGTAATGGTTTAAATTTTGATACTGTTGTAGCAATGCTTTGAAAGAACATGGAAAGTGCAGGTTCTTCCTTAGGATGCGACTTTTCCAAAATTTCTTTTAGTAATGCTGTTCTTTCAATTCTACCTTTTTTATTTCATTCAGAACTGGATTTTCCGTGGAACGTTTTTTCGAAATTGTCTGTCTTTCTACTGCTACATTAGATGCAACATTCGGTGTATCTATTTCTTCATTGAGTTGCGACTTCTCACTATCTTCAAGCAAATCATTTACTTCCTTGAAGGAAGTAGATTCTTTTTCATTTAACCTCTCGTCAATATCGTCTGTTGCTGTACATATAGACCTTAAACGAAAACCAATCAGTTTAATAATTATATACTTCGTAATGTACTCACTCTCTCCCCACAATGAGGTACTCTCAAGAAAAGATAAATGCTTAAATTTTTTTCGGAAAACGTCATTAATTCTTTCTGAACCCGTACCAATTTGTTTTTCATACTCCTTCTTTTTCCTGTTATAATAGTCTCGAATATTTTTCCAACGTGTTTTACAGTCGTTTTCTAAAACAGTTTAAACTTTAAGTAAGAACAAATTGTAGATTCCTTATATTCCTCTCAACAGAAAAGTTTCCGCGTAGCTTGGCAGTAAAGAAAAATATGGCTTGAACACAATTTAACGGGATATTTATAATTCTTCATTTCTCCCTATTAAAGTTTCATTTTATATTTGTTTGCAGATACATAGCGACTGGAGAATCATTTAGATCACTAGCTTTCCAGCATCGTATTCATCATACATGGGTCGGTCAAATTGTAAAAGAAGTGCTTCATAGTATTACTAATCAAATGACTGGTATTTTATATCCCTACACCAACCAAGGAACAGATGGAACGAAATGCTCGAGGTTATTACAATTTGTGGAATTTTCCAAATTGTTGTGATCTATTGACGGAAAACATTTTCGAATACGGTGCCCAAGCAATGCTGGCTCAGCTTTTTTCAATTATAAGAATTTCATTCTATTGTGTTGTTAGCGCTTGTGGATGCGCATTATAAATTTATATCGATTGATGTTGGGTCTTATGGACGCGAAGGGGATGCGGGGATTTTTCAAAATATCAATAATGGAGAAAAAAAAATTCAGAAAATCGATTTAATTTGCATTCTCCTCAAGCTTTAGTTGGTACTAATTTACTGCAACTTTTTGTAATATTAGGACATGAAGCATTTGCTTTAACAACAACAGTTATGAAACCATATCCTGAGGCCCAAGCGAAAGAGGATGAAGCAAAAGCAATCTATAATTATCGACATTGTAGAGCAAGACGTACCTCAGAAAACGCATTCGGTATATTAAGTCAATATTTCAGGGTATTTTATACACCCATTGCAGTAAAACCAGAAACAGTAGATGTTTTAATAATTTCGGCGTGTATTCTTAATAATATGTTAAGAGATTCGAACATTCCGTATCCTCGGGAAATACCAGATAGAAATCCTAATATTCTTCATGAAAATATTATGTCCTTAGCAAGAGCTACTAACAAAAGATCAGCTTTTGCAGCATTTGAAGTTAGAGATAATTTTAAAAATTACTTTAATAGTAAACTCGGATTCATTCCATGGCAAAATAGAATAGTGAATAGAACTGAGTGATATTATAAATCAATAAAATAAAATACGAAGTTCTTACCATTTTTTTTCAAGTTCTGCAGAAAAATTTTTCCATGCATTATTTTTAGCGATACAATCTTTATAACTTTTGTGTTTTGTATCGTATAACACAGGATACTGTTTCACTAAATCAATAAATTTTTCTTCTTCTGTATTGCTAAATTTTTGACTCATCTTTCCTAATAAATTGTTACTTGCAAATTTCGTGTGTTTACTTTCAATGCCTACGAAACACTGTGTTTATGTTTTTATTATAACGCAGGTGTTTACTTGCTCGTTTCCGCTCCGCCCAAATCTACATCGGACCGATAGCGACCGACAGCGAAAACCGACAAATTTCGTCGATCGATCGTCCGCTGTGACTAACAGACTCTTGAGGCTATTTAAATTTATTGAGCAGATTTGAACGACTGTCGGTTGCGGTCAGTTTCCGTGTCGTCGGCGTTCCTTGTAATCCCTAGCTTAACATGTAACACACACATAATATGGTTTACACCGCTCCATCCGATCTTATACAACACATGGCGGCTGCACACAAAGACAAGCACAGATCAAAGTCTGTAGATCACGTGATCTGTTAACAAAAAGAAAAATTAAAAATGAAAAAGGACTTCAAAGAAAAACTGCAGCTAGCGAACCGGGAGGGCCAACACCCCAGCCAGACGGCGAACCCCGATCCTGGGAGGAAGGCGGTCCTGCGGCTCCACTAATGAACTAACCAACTGGTTATTCGAGGTCCAAGCATACGACCAAGTGCCGACTGCCATCCTCCTCAGGAAATCCTCTAGCTTAATCCCGAGGTCTTGCGTAGCAAAGTTTTGGACCCCAGGTCGAGAGCGCTTCGTCTGCGTGTCAGGGGGTATAAAAGTTGTTTTGCGTTAAGGTATTTTCTTTTGATGTTTAAGACATGAGTCTTGAATGTCAGCCGTCTGTCGAGGGTGACCCCCATATACAGTTCTTTCGATTGGTAAAGCTATTTATATACAGAGTGTTACAATAAGCACGGAACGTCATATATTGTGCTTATTTGATCGAATGGGCCGCGCATGCACAGGGATTTCGTGAACGGTAAAAAAATAGAAAGGTGGTTAAATTGGAGAAAAGTTGCGCAATTATGTGAGCGACAAAATTGTGTTGAGAAATTCAAAATATCATGAATAGTTTTTGAGCTATTAAGAAAAAAAAATTAAAATCGTAAAATTCTTATTTCTTGTCTAGTGCTGTTATTTAGAAAAATCAGGGGTGGAACTTCCGCCGGTGCAACCGGTACGGTGCATCGGGACCCACACTCACTCGTCATCACTAGACATATGTAAGTCAAACACTGTTTCTGAACTAAAATACTTTAATACTTTTAAATAATATCTATATACTACTCTTAATATAATAACGGAAATGCATATATATTGTTATATTATCCCCAGTAATACAAATCTTTGCCCGGATAATCAATATTTTATTCACACTTCTTTTTACATTCTGACATCTCTCAATTGACAAATTTACATCATAATTCTCAAAAACAAAACTATCAACAAAATATTATAAGGTGAGTTCACTTACTAGGTACGAAAAATTGTGAACATTAAATTGTCAATATTAATTTTGACATTAACCAGGTCAAAAGGCTACTTATAATCTTAGTTTCTAAATCCTTGGTCGCGTGGAAATACCATGACATTTATCCCCCAAAATAAAAATTTAACAAATTTTCTTAATAAAATTTTGAAATTTTAATTTTTCTTCCCCAATTCGTAAGTGAACAATGTCGACGTAATTAACTTTAAATTATGAACTATCTACCTTCTTTCAAAAAAAAACTTCATTACCATCCATTTCTTTCTCTTTTTCCAATTTATAACATCCCATTCTGTTTTTTGTATTGGTGTTTGAAATAATAATTCTTTAACTTCAATCGTTATTTCTTTACGTTTCAACAGGCCATTAAAAATTTATTCATTGTCGTCATCCTCTTTCCCTTTAAAGTTTTCTGCACCAACGTCTTTTACTCCTACCTTATTTAACACATTTTCACTGTTCAAATCGATACCATTCTGTTTTAAATTTGATAAGTCAATTTCCAATGTCAAATCTTCTCCATAATAATAATCGCCTTTTTCACTATTAGTATTTGCCTCTTCATCATTTTCCCTGTCAGGGCCATTTTCCTTAAAAGCTTCCTTATTTTCCTGTGCAAATCTATGCCTTCTTTCGAATTGTTCTTCCTCTAGTGTTCCGTTCTCTTCTATTGCAATTTCATCTTTGCTTTTTAATCCATTGGATATGATTCCCTTAGGTTCAAAACTTGATTTAATCTCTTCTCTCATTTGCCTCACCTCCACTATTAACAGAGCAATTGCTTCTCTCTCTTTCCGTTTATACTGCATATACATTGAGAAAAATGTCTTTAACGACATATTCGTCTGATCCATTTTCCATTTAGCTAGTAAGTTTGCCCCACGTTGGGCGCCAATAATAATATTATATTATCCCCAGTAATACAAATCTTTGCCCGGATAGTCAATATTTTATTCACACTTTTTTTTTACATTATTACATCTCTCAATTGACAAATTTACATCATAATTCTCAAAAACAAAACTATCAACAAAATATTATAGGGTGAGTTCACTTACTAGATAGGAAAAATTGTGAACATTAAATTGTCAATTTTAATTTTGACACATAACCAGGTCAAAACGCTACTTATAATCTTAGTTTCTAAATCCTTGGCCGCGTGGAAATACCATGACAATATATATATTAGTGTCGCATTCCTAGACGATAGTCGAACGCAGACTGGCGCGGCTCTTCCAGGATCTTTCCTAATCTCTCTTAAAGGTATCATGTTTCAATCCCTTACACATACATTTTACAACAATTTACAGTAAAAAAACTTGTGTGTTGTTTGTTTTAATGGTTACATAATAGGCAAAACTGTACTACAAAATATTTTCTTCTCATATAACGCCTTTCAAAGATGGCCGTATATGTAAACACCAAAATGAATAAAACTAAACAACCAGATACGTGCATCAGACATTATTTGGGGAGATATTGTACTTATTGTATTGCTGTAAATTTTTAGTCTTCGGTTTTCGTTGACAGTTCCGTTTTCGTTGACAGTTCGGTTTTCGGTTAACTTTAATTCCGTCTCCGGCAGTAAATAAATTATGCAAAAAGTGATATTGTTTTAATTTTGACAATGAAAATTCACTGCGTGTACGTGAATGATTTTTAAGATGTCATCTAAACCAAGATATAAAAAAAAAAGAAAAACAGCAACTGGATAAGAAGAAAAAGAAATTATCAAAACATGTTGGTTTATTGCAAACCATCAACTATGTTAAAAATGTGCAGAAATGGCAGAACTACTACGATTTTGTCAGAAAATCCTATACTTTTTTTGGCCACAGTCTGAAGAGGTAGAATATTCTAAAAGAACTACTACATTTAACGTTAAAAAAAAAACTGAATTTTACACGATGATCGTCTGGATATGAATCGATAGTTACAGTGAAATACAGATATATGGTTGTATTAAAAGGTTTGACAAAAACTAGTTTATTAACTAAAACACTGAAGAAATGGAAATCAAGCATATTTTTTTACGAAAACAAATGGAAAAATGTAAGTTCGTATTTTCAACTGACTTTCATCAATTTCTGAAAATTCTAATGGAGTTTCACAATTAATACATCATTTCTCTCTAAACATTGAAGAAAAGAAAAAAATTCTTTGACGAATTGTGTGAGGATGAGAGGCTGGCAGATGCTGAACATCATTCCAAGATTGATGATTATTATTCCGCTTTGGATATTATAGTAAATAAAATTGAAAATATATTTAACAGTATGAAGAATGTCGTAGAAAAATTCGAATTTTTATCAAAAACCATCAAAAATTTTGATTAAGGATATTTTGTCTGCATTTCCTTCTCAGCTTCTATTTTTCCGTGCCTGTGTTTATTACTAACTACATTCCGTTTCAACTGCGATTTTTGGCAAAATTATTAATTGTTGAAAATAATGTTTTCCGGAAGTAGTTAGTACTCTTGTTATTTCTCTGACTCTTTCTGTGACAGCAGCAAGTACGGAAAGATCGTTTTCTAAGTTAGAATTTTTATTATATATATATTTATTTATTTCATTAAACAAACAGCGTTACATAGAGAAATTATATAATTACACAATATAATAGATATAGTTTCCCACGCTGCTGGTCACCATCCCTCATCCTCGCCACGGGAGCTACTATCTCGGGCTAACGGTGTTGAGGGCCTCTAGGATTTTGAAAATTGCGGTCGAGTTTATGGGGTTAAATTAGGTATTTTTCTTTAGCAATTGTTTTAGTTTAATTTTGAATTTGTTATACGGATATTCTTTTATGTATTTGGGTATTTTGTTGTACATGTCTATTGCTGTTGTTGTTAGTGTCTGACTATATTTATGGTAGCTATATTTTTCACTTCTCAAGTGCGATATTCTACGAGTTTTGTAATTGTGTATTTCTCTACTGGTTTGTAATTTTAAATTAATTTTGATCTCATTATTTCTTATTTTGTGTAAAAATAATATATTATTTAAGTTTGTTATTTCTTGTATGTTTAATTCGTTTGTCTTTTCATAAATAGACGTTGTTGGTGTTCTATAATGTAACTTGTATTATATTGTATATTTTTAGCACTTTATTTTGCTGTCTTTGTATCTTGGATAGGTTCTTTTTTGACGTATTTCCCCAAATGCTTATTAGATAACTATTTTTGGCGGTAAATAGAGCATGATATAGTGGTTTTTTATAAGCGAACGGTATTATGTGCTTAATTTTATTCAAAGCTGCAATAGTTTTCGTATTTTGTTCAATCAATTTCTGTAAATGTTTATCCCATTTCATAGTGTTTTGTAGTTGTAATCCTAAGTATGTTGTTTCATTCACCTCTTTTAGTTTCTGATTATTTATTTCTATATTTACTTCCTGTTTGTCTCTTTTATTGCTATATATCATATACACAGTTTTTGTTTCATTGATGGTAAGTAGATTATTGAAACACCATTCTTCTAAAATGTTAATATCTTCTTTGATCTTGGTTTCCATATTTTTGATACTGTGGCCAGAATAAAGTATGCAGGTGTCATCTGCGTATGCGTATAGTTTTCCATGGAAAGGTTGTTCGAAAAGATCGTTCACGTAAAGTGTATAGAGGACTGGTGGTAGATTTCCTCCTTGTGGCAATCCAAAATCGGCAGACATCGAATCACCCACGTAGTTGTTTACTTTTGTCATTTGCTGCCTGTTGAAAATATAAGACTTTATGATGTTCAATTCCTTTTCTTTAAAACCGTAATGCTGGAGTTTTTCTATTAATTTTGTTTTTTGACACAGTCTCAAAAGCCTTCTTCATATCAATATACACTACTACTACTGTTTTTTTTATGATCTAGTTCTTTTTGTATACTGCTTGTTAGGTCGTACGCTGCAGATATTGTACTTGATTTTGGTTGAAATACGTATTGACTGTAATTTATTATGTCATTTTCTTTTACGTGTTTCATTATTTGTTGGTGGATTATTTTTTCTAGTACCTTATTTATTGTCGATAGCAAAGATATGGGCCTATAACTTTCTGGGTTACTGTCATCGTTCTTTTTATGTATGGGTATTATTATTGTTTTCTTTAAGTAATCTGGGTAGGTACCTTCGTACAGTGTTTTATTAATCAGTATGCTTAAGATGGGTGCAAGTTTCTTCACATTTTGTTTTATTATACCGTTCGTGATTTTATCGAAACCTGGTGCTTTGTTATTTTTCAGTGTTTTTATTGTTTTTATGATTTCTTTTTCTGTGGTGTCTTGGAATGTGATTGGTGGTTTTTTCTTTCTTGTAATGGTGGTTCGGGGTACTTTGTTGTGATTTCCTAGTTGTTTAAGGGCTAATTTTTTTCCAATTGTAGCGAAATATTTGTTGATTTCGTTTGCTATTTCTTTGGTCTGTGTTGTAATTGTTCCATCTTCTCTCGTTATTCTTTGGATTACTTTATTTGGTTTTTGATTTTTGTTTATTTGTTCGTTTACTATTCTCCATATTTTACTTGTATCTCCATGATACTTCTTCATTTGGGTTTGGAAATACTGATCTTTAGTTTCTTTAATGAGACGGTTTGTATACTGTTTTTGATGTCTGTATTCTGTCTTATAATTGTCGTTAAGCGGGTGTTGTTTTTGTTTTTTATACAGTCTATTTCTCTTTTTTATTTGTATTATAATGTTTTCGTCTATCCATGGGCAATTGTGTCTTCTTCGAATTTTTAAGCTCTTCTGGTTTTTTCTATTATTGCTTGTATGGTCTTCAACAAATCTTCTAGAGATGTTATATTTTTTGGTTCGATATTCTTTATTCCTATTGATATTTGCTTATAGTCGGTTTTCGTGTGTTGCACTAGTTCATATCTCTGTTTTTGTTGTGGGTTATGATTGACTTTTATTAAAAGGGCGTTGTGATCCGATATATCTGTTGGTACTACTTTTATTTTTATGATTTCTTCTTTGGTATTTGTTATGACATGGTCTAATATAGAATTGTTTCCATTCGGGTTTATTCTCGTGCAATGGTTTTTCGATCTAGCGTTCATTATTTTGTAGTTCCTTTCTTCAAACATGTTATAATATTCTCGTGTTACACTGTTTCGTTCTATGATATTTATATTGAAGTCTCCTATGAGTATATGCTTTCTTTTTCTATTTAAGATGTTATTCTTTAAAACGGTTTTGAAAGCTTTAAAATCTAGCTGTGGTGGCCTGTATATTAAGGTTAGTGTTATGTTTAATGGGTGTAAGTATACTGTTATTATCTCAACTTTATTTATGGTTTTGTTCATTAGTATATCGAAATGTATATATTTTCTTATGTATAGACCTATTCCAACTCCTCTTGTTTTTCGTGAAAAATATATGGCAGAATAGTTGTTTATATTATACGAATGTTCTTCAGAGGGGAAGAGCCATGTTTCTGTTATAGCTATTATTTCTGTTTGGTTGTATACGCTTGGGATTAACTCTATTTCTTGAAATTTATTTTTTATGCTTCTTATATTGTGCATGTATATTTTGAATTTTGTTTTGTACCTCTTGTTTGTTTGTGTTATTGTTGGTTTAGTATTTTTATTGGAAGCTGTTTAAATCTTCCTCTTCTCGGATTCTTACTTTGTCGCTAGTGTCACTCTTTTTACATATACTTTCCCGTCCCTTGTCCAGGCGTATTTAATTTTATGTTCTTTTTTCAATTTTCTTGCACAAAAAATATTTTATTTGATTTTACTGTTAATTGTTCATTTATATATATTACATTGTTTCTTCCTTTTAAGTCGCAATCCAGTGTATTTATTTTTCCTATTTCTTTACATGCTTTAAGTATATTGTTTTTAATTTCTTTTGTATTTAGTTTTACTATAATTTGGGACTCATGTTTATTGCCCCTGTAGCATTCTTTTATACATGAATTGGTCTCTTTTATTTTTAGTTTCTTTAATATTTTTTCGGCTATTTCTTTCGTATTTTCTTCTTTCTCCTGTTTGTCAATTCCATTTATCACTATATTGTTTTCAATTTTTTCCTTTTCAATATTTTCAATGGTCTTCTCCATATTTTGTATCTTTTGCTTAAGATGTTTATTTTCTTTTTCTTGTTGCTTTAGTAATTTACGAATTTCTTCGTTTTCTTTTTGCATCTCGTCAAATTTGTTGGACATAAAATCTAATGCCTTTTCCATCTTTTCCAGTTTTTTTAAAAATTGCATTATTTGTTATTTCTTCCTCGCTATCGCTAGTATCATCCACTTTTTTTTTTCTTGTTTTCGGTTTTGGCATTTTTTTTTAATTAATTAACCTACGATTAAGGTAATTAAAACAAGAAACAAAGGGAAAGGGAGTAAGACGCGCTTCACGCCTAGGGGTCTTTCAAGGCGACTTTACAACAATAGACCACGGAAAAGTAGAAGTTGTTAGCATATATTTTTAACTGTTAAAGTGTTTTTAAACGTTGTTTACACAGAATCTGGGCACAGACCGGAGAAAAAGAGCGGCGGTTAAAAAAAACTAATGCCGTCTTCTCTACATATATACTGTGTTGTATTTAAACAAAAACGCTTTCTTCTATACGTAATACAATAATTAGCAAATTTATACAGAATATCACAAAAATTCTGTTGATTTCAAGAATGTGATTCTTGGTATTGTTGTGTATGTATAAATACCTTTAATTGTTGTTTAAGACAGAGCACTTTTTAAACACGTCTATACTAACTCGACTCGACTTATCATTAAATTAATTTAAAAAAAAAACTATTTAACAAAGAAATTGATTGAAAATGAAGAAAACACAAGCAATAGACATTTAAAATATAATATAAATAATATATAATATGTATAATAATAAATAATAACTAAAAACTTCTTTTGGCTGAGAAAAAGTGCGGTGAGAAAAAATTGTAATTGGGAACACCTAAATATTTTATGATGTGTTTGTTTGTTATTAAGAGAAGTGAAGGGGCCTATTCACAAGGATAGTACCGGAACCAATTCACACAAAGTTCCGCCTCTGGGAAAGATGACCGAAAACGGAAAATTTCATTTCTTTAAATACACATCAAAGGCCAAAAGGGCATCTTTAGGTAGATATAATGTTTCTCTTTTCTGTGACGTAAGCCTTAAGGCTGTTGTTTCCAAAAATAACAAAGTTACAAGTGAAAAACTTGTTTTCTATTTGCACAGTAGCTGGAAATAAATGAATACAAGTTGTAAAAAAACAACAGGCAGAGCAACAATCATAACTAAAGAAAAAATAAGAAAAGGTATTTTAACAACAATAACAAGAAAAATCAGTGAGCTAATACAGTAACAACGTAAGCACTTAAACATGTGCTCAATTAAACCGCCTTCAGTCTCACGACACAGATAGCACCGTTTGACAGTCGATGCTACATCGCGAGTTAATACAGCCTGTGGAATTCTTCTAAATGTTCTAAAGTACAGCTCCCCGGAGATCAAACGCGTTGCCAAAGTTTTGTTGGTAAACTTGCTGTCTTTGATATAACCCCAAAGAACAATCAAATTGTAAATATGGCCTTGCTTGATGATTATTAAGTTTTATTGTATTTTGCATTTAAAAGTAAAACCACATTTTACGGTTAATACACATAAAATAATAAAATCAGAAAGAAAAATAAAAGAAATACAAAAAAGGCCGAGGGCACTGATGAAAATAGTGCTTGTGAAGATTTTGTAAGTGATTACTCTAAAGACTTAGATCTACAAGAAGAGATTAGAGATTTTAATAAAGACGACACATAAGAAAAATGTTACCGAGAGTATGAGAGCTATAAAAATTATTGGTAATTAATTAAACAGTAGCAAAATTACATTCTCCAGAAGCATTCAAAGTGAGATTGCGTCATATCGAACTTTTTTTCTCGATCCTATTTTTGATAAGATAAAATTGAAATTTAAATTCTTCTTTTTTTGATTATTTGAACATCTAATTGATTAAGCACTAAGTAAGAAACGTTGCTTTTTAATGAATGAAACTTACGTTCTACTTATTTGGAAAGTGGACTCGCCGCTAAAAAAACTTTTTAGCCCATTATAATTCAAAATTTTATTTTTGTTATAACAACCTAGAACTTGTAGTATTATTATTATAATATTGTAGGCCGATTATCTTTGTTTAATTTTTTCGAAAAAATTACAACAACTTGACTTTTTAAAACAAACATATCAACTTTTTTTTTATTCAAAACTCCTTGGAAACACTGTCAAAATCTCTAATGAAGTACGGCGCTCACCGCTCGGCCTCTCCTGACAGAGCATTGTCTCAATGCTTCCGTCTTCAAGCACAAGGTCCGTCTTCTATCTCGTCCACCTCGCTAATGTCATCACCAGTTTAGACATCTTCTTCAGACATGTCTTCTTCCAAATCTGTATAATGAACCCACGGCTTGATCCTTTGAACTGGTAAAACACTTCTATATGGTTTCTGTTTCAACTGGAAACCTGAAATGTGAAAGATTACTTAAATCCGAGAAATTAGGCCATTAGACAGGGTATGTTGATTTACAAATGCAAAACATACCTTTGCATGGATAAAAATGCTGTTTACAGCTTCCAAAGCTGGTGTTTTCAATGCTTTTTTTCAACATTTTGCAGCCCCGTTGGAGGGCAGTAAATGCAGAGGAATTAAGAATTGGTGGGCAAATTTTAAATCTGTAATTAAATATACGTTAAGTAATTCTATAAATTAGCAGAAGATTACCTTTCAAACACGTCCATTATCAAGAAGCTTAAGTACGGTTCTGCAGTTTAAAAATAAAGCTGTTAAACCTTGAATAACTTACCGACTTCCTACTATTATACAACGTGTGTATAAATTGTCGCAAAAGCTACACGTAGCGACATACTTCGTTCGTTTCTGAATCGAAAATCTAAATGGTAAAATATTGTACTATGCCTCATAAGTCTTCACGAGGTTCTTGAAGTTCGGTTTTTTAGTTCCTTAATAAGCGTTTGTGTTCGTTATTTGTCGGTATAGATAGCTGCAATTTTGGATTTAGACGATTTCTTATTCCTGTTTTTTCGTAAACAGTTTCTTTTTGATTTTAGAGCCTGGTTTCAACATTTCTTCATAAGCCTCTTATTCCACGAAAAACACATTTGGCAACATTGTAGGACAATGACTTTGTATTCTAATTTGATTTCAATCAAAACCATTACTCTCAAATTTTGACATTAATCTGAAGTGTTCAATTTTATGCAAGTTCTGCTCTTTTTCGTGATTACTCGTATTCTCTTGATTAGTTTTTCTGTTTCAGTATTTTTACCGTTCTCGTAGTATTGTTTTGTTTATTTACAATGGTTTTTACATTTAATGAATATGCCGATATGTATATGGTGTACGGTTTTTTGTAATGGAAATGCTAACATGGCAGAACAGGAATATCGCGCACGTTTTCCAAACCGGAGACATCCTACTGGAAACGTATTTCGACGGCTGGACCAACGTCTACGTGAAACTGGTTCGTTTAAGAAAAGAAATGCCAACGCTGGTCGACCTAGACAACGGCGTACATTACAACTGGAAGAGGAAATTCTAGACTCAGTACATGAAGATCCCTCCGTCAGTACTCGATAGTTGGCGTCCACTTTCAATATCCGCAGTAATAAGACCGTTCATTTGGTTCTACGTGAAACCTTCTTTATCCATACCATATAACTAAGGTGCAGCCGCTCTATGAAAACGATAACATACACCGTTTAAACTTTTGTCATAGTATCTTAAATAGGATTCAAGAAGATGGCGACTTTTTAAGAGGTGTTCTTTGGACCGACGAGTCTATCTTTACCAGAGATGGTGTACTCAATACCCATAATTTTCACCATTGGGCAGATGAAAATCCTCATGCGTTTCGGGAATACGGTCACCAAAGAAAGTTTTCAGTTAATGTTTGGCTGGGTATAATAAATCACCGTGTCGTTGGGCCAATCTATCTGCCAAATCGACTTGATGCCAACGGGTATTTAAATGTATTAGAACAAGTTATTGACGAGATGCCATTGAATATACGCCGTAACATGTTTTAAATGCATGATGGAGCTCCGGCACATTTTTCTCGTAATGTGAGAGAGTGGTTGGATGAACACTTCCCTGACAGGTGGATTCGTCGCGGTGGTCCTATCTTATGGCCTGCAAGGTCTCCCGACCTAAATCCTTTAGACTTTTTTGTTTGGGGTTTCATAAAGGTGAAAGTTTACGCAACACCCCCACAACACGCTGACGAAGTTATAGGACGAATTAACGCGGCAGTATTAGAAATTACACCGGAAAGGCTTGAACAAGTAATACAGACAATACCTCGTAGATTGCAAATGTGTTTACAAACAGACGGATATCAATTTGAACATATGCGTAGTTAATAGTGGCGCTAATTTATTACAAGAGATGCGTTCGAAAAATCAAAACTACTAATTCTGTTTTAATAAAGCTTTCTTATTGCTTTTCCCTATGTATCATTTGTGTTATCCAATTTGTCATTTGTAATTCTGGTCTGTCAATTTTGACAAGTATTGTAACTACCATTACGGTAGTATGCGACTACAGTGTTGCCAAATGTATGTTACTCTCAACTAGCTCCTGAAGACGCATGAAGCATAGTATCATATTTTACCATTTAGATTTTAGATTCAGAAATGAAGGAAGAATGTCGCTGCGTATAGCTTTTGCGACAATTTATACACACGTTGTATATATAATTTAACGTATTTAGCACCACCGCAATTCACATTTCTATCTTCGAGGCATGCACACAACTATTGCATTATTGGTAATCGTTCGAGTGTCACGTAGCCAAATTCACCCCACCGCAAAAATGACATCATATTTTTTAAAACGAATTTTCGCCTTAACATAAGTACTTACAAGATTTACCACAAATATTAAAATCCTTAATAAAAGAGGTAACCAAATAACGATCATTGTCCAACTTCTTGTCCATTTTCAGATTACAGTCACTAGGTCCGGTTTTACGTATAGATATATAATCACCTTGAAAATATTTGTGACGTGGTCTTCGTTTCTTGCCGTATCTAATCTTGGCAATCTCTTAATTTCTTCGTATGTTTTCTGTAGCTCTGTTCCGAATATTCTCTCAGTCTTTCCAATAACCTTCGACTTTCAATTGCTCTTCGTGTGTCTCATCTTCAATACCTTCCTCGATGATATCCACTTCGAAAGACCTGCTTAGTACATCCACATGTTGCATCATTTCCCCTATCCTATGCTCCATTTCATAATCGTATTCGTGCATTTTCAAACTCCAACCTAAAATTTTCCGGTTCATTTCCTTCTTTTGCAATGTTTGTTTTGAGTGCATTGCAATCAGTAACAATTTTAAATCTTTTCCCCAGCAAGTAAACACGAAACTTATCGAGAGCTTTAATAACAGGTAATGCTTCTAACTCAAAACTGTGCAGCCTTTCTTCAACTTCCGAAGTCTTCCAGCTTGCGTAATATACAAGATGTAACCACAGTATATACCCTATCGAGTAGTTTCACTAAGCGTCGGCGCCTTTGATGTTTTGTCTATCAATTTAAGGAAATTCGCGATGGCGTTTGGCGGCTATATTTGCAACTAATAATTGCAAAGTGGGTACGACAGTAACCTGTATACTAGAACAGAATGACAATTGACAGAAAATCGCGTCGTTAGTTGGTCCATAAAAAGTAATTTCAATGAACAAATAGAGCTAGCATAATTTACGCGCTCAATATTAATGGAATTGATAGAAGAATATTAAAAATGACATACATTTGTTAATATTAAATATAATATTAAAACCGCAGTAAGTAGGGCTTAAAATTATACATAGGAACTGATAGAAATATATTCAGTTACAGAGGAAATATATACATATTCCTAAAAGAATCTGTTTTAAAAATGTTAATCGTTTGTTGCTTTGCTTTATAACTTCGTTCAGGAATTAAAATTTATTTTCCTGAAAAAAAAATGTGGAATCTGTGTCTTTAGTATTTTATTTATTACATACTAATCGTTTTAGCCAATGTGGAACACCTTTTTATTTTTTATTATTTTTATAAAAATATTTATAAAAGGATTAAAAAACAGACTGAAAATTACATTGAATTTAATGATAATTTTTCTAAAATCGGTTGAAGGAAAACATTAACAATCACAGCAGGATTATCACAAGTAATTACAAATTATTAAGAAATTATGCTTGCGGAGTAGCTTGGCACATAATATAATTCATGGGGGAATAGTACAAGAAAAGTTTCAATATCCTTTCCCATTTAAAGACAACTCGCAGTAGCTTGAAAGCATTTGTAGTAAACCAACCAAATAATGAAATGAAGTATTTGCAATAATTGTTAACAACTATTTCTGGTGCTGCAAAATAAAATGTTATTTTATTACGACTACAACATTTTTACATTTAAATATTTATAAACATGTATTATAAGAAACAACGAAGCAAAATTTTAACCAACATTGTATTTTTACTTACATTACGTCATCTGGAGGTAATTGAAAAAAATGATATTCTTTATTATCTTTGTGATACCTCCTATCACAATTGGCACCAGCACTTTACGCTAGGCATGTGTGATTTATTAAAACCTATTAAATAACTATAAAGCTAAATTGAAATTTTAAATAAAGAAAACAACTATATACGCTACTAAAATACTATTAATAAAGGTTGTATATTAAAAATAATTAACTCAACAAACTACTCTAAAGGTTACTGTTAGAAATAAGGTTATGTTATACAAAAATAAGTAAAGATTAAAATAATAACTACACCAAAGAATACTGATAAGTAAACCTGGAAATAAGAAAATATTTGTGAAAGTACGCTTTCAATTACGGAATATTCTGTTAACAGCACAACATCAATGTCACCATAACGTTGCTAACAACAGAATGAACGTCTTCGTAGTTTTGATTTTTGTTTGTAAACAAATTAAAACAGTTTTAGTTTCAATTTCACCCCACATATGCGACACCGCGAATTTCTTGGACGCATGTTTGAAATCCATGTTACTGGCGATGTGAAACTCTAGATAGGTATATACTGTGCATTAACTTCCAGTTTGCCTTTGAGCAAAACATGCGCCTAGGCCTTAGAACAAGCATCGGTGTGCAGTTCAGTTTCCTTGTTTCTATCGTATAGTTTCAATACAGATTCATTTTGCAAATACCATTTCAATTTATCAAAAGCGCGTTTCTGCTCTGCACCAAATACAAACTGATTACAATGTAGTAACAGATCAGATAATGGTTTTGCAATCCGGGCGTACCCTTTAATAAATTTTCGGAAATATCCTGTGAAACCTAGAAATCGTTGCATCTCGCGACATGTTTTAGGCTCAGGAAAATTTTCTATTGTTTTCATTTTCATCATTCCGGGTCGAACTTCTCTAGCGCTAATGTGATATCCTAAGTAGTTTATTTCGTTCATCCCAAATTCACATTTATCTAAACTCAATTTCAAATTGAATTCTGTAATCCTAGCCAGAATTTTTTCCAACATTACGATATGATCTTCAATTTTTTTCGTATGAATCAATAAATCGTCCATATAAATTTCTAAATTTTCATCTTAAACCAAATCTTCAAAAATGTTTGACACAAATCTTGCAAATGCTGAAGGCGCACCAGTTAATCCGAACGGCATTTTCAAAAATTCATTTTGTCCAAACGATGTTACAAATGCTGTATACTTTATAGAAGCTTCATCCACATCCACATGATGATACCCATTTTTCAAATCTAGTAATGAGAAATAATTTGAGCCACTCAAGTTGTCTATCAACGCTTCAATCACAGGCAATGGGAAATTATCTTTGATTCGTTGCTTATTTTATTTCTCTATAATCAACACAAAGACGGTATTCATTGTTCTTTTTCCGTACTAGAACTACTGTACTAGCATATTCGGCATTGCTCGGTCGCACGACACCTTCATCTAACCATTCTAACCATTACATTTCGGAAAAATGACAACAACTTGACTTTTTAAAACAAACATATCAACAACTTTTTTTTTATTTAATATTCCTTGGAAACACTGTCAAAATCTCTAATGAAGCGCGGCGCTCACAATATGTTGTTAAACACAAATGTCTCGTTTCTTGAAACAAGGAACAATAATTAGGTATTATGAAAATAAGCGATTTATCTAGGCGTACGTTAAATATGGCACCTTTTTACATATCCATAAAAAAATCTCACGCCTATAAAGGAGGCATTTCTAATGCCAACAGCACATTATAATGTAAATAAAATCACTTTACGATGATCTAGTTCTCCTCCTAACACCCTAACCTCAATCCCTTCCCCAACTCGAATAAATCATCTTTTGTATCAGGTCAATGTTATGGAAAAGTCGTTTTTGCTGTGGATTTTTCTCACTCAGCTGTCTCTGTTTTTCCTCTTTTTTTTTCTTCCGGATAAAGTGGCCTATAAATCCACGTCACCAACTGTCCGGGACAGACCAATTTTTATTATATAACGGATTAGGCGCGCGACTTTTGAGCGCCTTTCCGTGTTTTAGGTGTTTTGCGACGTCATTAGACCGCTTTCGAGAGCTCTATTTCGCGTAAAGCGACGTTTTACCAGGCGCAGACTAGTACGCCATCCATACATCCAATTCGGAGCTGATTTGTCGACCGCTACAGGGTACCATCATCGCATATCGTAAATAATAAAAAAAATATACAACGTTATTGCTTTCTTAATTGTATAGTACTAGTATCCAGTAAGACCTAAGAATAAAAAGTATGTCTTAAGTATGTACGCTATAGAGTGTAGTTCATAGAACGGGATATCAAATTAATCCCAAAATAATGTTATGATTATTATTTCTGTCAAGAGATATTGTAACGGAACCGGGTTTTCCTATCTGGGGACTTTTGGGGATGGCCAGCCCAATTTCAAACAAGTCAAAGCCAAACTCCGTCTCACAGATAACCCACACCTGCTCTTTTGAGCGACCAGCCACTGCTGAGAAACAAACTTTTTGTTCGGTAGCGAATGGTTTTAGTAATTTCAGCCAAAGTTGTTTCCCAACGGTGTTTTCCTCCGTCAGTCGAAGCAGGGCCGTTAGTTAGCCTAAAGATTGCTGATTTACCCTCCTCGTCGGCTTTCTCTTTACAAAGGGACTTTCTCTCCAGGTCTTTACTAAGGGTTCAAACTGATCTTTTCCAAGTTTGGTATGGCGAAATAACAGAACGTCTTTTTTTTACAATTATATATTGAATATTTAAGACATTGGAAATAATCTAACAAACTACACAATTAAATAAAATAACAAGTGAACAAAAAGGAATAAAACACAAATTTTGTCTTATTGAATATTTTAAAATTTTATACTGTTGATTAACATAAGCTCTGGTAAATTTTCTTTACAAATTTATTTATTTAGGGAGAGAGAGAGAGAGAGAGAGAGAGCGAACGAGTTACAGTTTTCACGTAATTGCATTGGTTAGTTTTAAGCAGAGATTTTAAACATCTTACCAGCCGACGTGGGAAAACTAATTCTTCTCGTAATCCAAATTTTAAGGCACAAAACTTTACACAACACTCACAATTGTTTTTAAGCCAGAAAAAGGGGTAATTTTCATGAATTTTATCACAAAACAAAACACTCTCGAGGAAAGTTTTGCTTCCTGTTCTCGAATTTTAAGCGTATTTTGATTGCAAAGCTAAGATGAAGAAGTTTTATTTTAGGATTTGGAAACGCCCGATACGAAAAGAGACGCGTGCTTTTTACTTTAGCTGTAACGAAGACCAGAATTAATTAAATTAAACAGCAATGTAAAAATTTTATAAACTTTGATTGTGACGTCATTTTGCACCGATAACTAGTTCGGCTCCTCTTTACAGGAGGGCGCAAGTATGACCGAGGCGTTATTTTTCTGACTTTCAGACGCCCTACTTGAGAGAACGTGGAACTGCTGAACAGCATTTGTACATACAATAAACAAAGAAGCAGATAACATACAAAGTAATACCATATTATTTTAATTACGCGAGTCTTTAAACGAAAATAGACTATTATTTCCTGTTAAGTAGACGCTACTCAGCAAATGCCACGGTACCTATCAACTACGTATTAATAAAATTAATTTAAATACTTGCATTATACAGGATGGAATTTCGAATTCTTACAATATGTCGAAATCATGTGATCTATTTCATGCCCAAAAAGTCGCCTTTCACATGAAGGACAATTGTGTCCCAATCCTGTATATCTGTCACTTGATAGTTCTTAGAATCTAAGACGCCCCGTTTGCTCATTACATCTGCTATTCCTCAACACGCAAGCCTTTGTAATGTTAAATTCATGATATTCATATGGAAACTAATACATCACATTTGGTCTTAACCCCCATATTTTTTCAAGAGCTCTTTTAGCTAACATGAGTATTGTCTTCATTCAAGTTGTAATTTCCTGAAGCTATCGACAGCAAGTAAGCTTGGAGTCAAGAATGATGCCAAGATTTCCTCTCACAACTTCAGTTCTTTACTTCTTTACTCCCGAGCTTTAACGATCCAAGACTAGTTCTGTGCAACCGGACAGATTTCATAATCGGTTAACCGTATGTACATAACCGGATAACCGGTTTTAACCGACGTGACCAGTTAACCGCCGTAACCGGTTAACTGTCGTAACCGATTTAGCGCTTGGTCAGATAATTGCCGTAATCGATTAAAAGGCAGTTTTATTATTGTATGTCTATCTTTATATAAGTATTTTATTGATTTTTATAATGTTTTTGGGTATTAGTTTGCTAGCATTTCAAACAATTATGTGTTATAATAATTGAACGTGACTAAATGTTTTATTTTTAAAATTTTCTACAACTTGCTTCATCCTTGAACATATTTTAAAAGCTTAAATACCCAGCGTGGAACAAAAACCAATTCCTCCCTTTTTAGAAGAAGAAGGAGAAGAAGGGCTTAAATTCATACACAACAGTATTTTTCTTATTTAGCAGTATTTTTGATTTTCTTAATCCCCATTTCTTTTCTTAATCAGAAATCGTTATAATAGCTCTACGACAGTTTAAGCGATCTAATCTAATCTAGCGATAAGTAGTTTGAAGCACAACATATTGATTGAAACAAAATCCATATGTAATAAATGTAGTCGACACCTCGCAAGTAAATGAAAATGTATTCTGTTAATAATCGGCAAGTACCTTATCCAACAATGCGTGTAGGTAAAATACTTACTCGTAAGCAATCATTCTTGTAGATTACAATAATTGTCTGCGGTACTATTTGTTGATCTGAATGTCACTTACATTTAGTGGTATTATTTTCTTATAGCATAATTTATATCCTTATGCTATCGTATTTATTTTCATTGTCTAAAAAGTCTATTCAAATTCATTTATGCCTAAATTATTTACTTTGCACTTCCATGTCTTGTCAGTTAAACAGTTATTGGCGCAATGCCATATCGCTGGTGTGAAAAAGGGGACAAGTCATAAATACACTAAATGAGATAAACGCATTTAATATAAGTGTTATTATATTTTGGCCTGACAAAAGTCGATTTCGGCCATGATGGTTTTGTTAATGGAAAGGTAGCTTTAGAAAATCCGGATGGAGCTACGGAATATGTTTCAAAAGCGTTAATATAACAACTCATTGGTTAGTAAAAGAGAAGATCATTAGTGCACATGATCTGCAGTGGTAAACTCTAGATATATCGGGCATATAAAGAAGTTTACAGCCATCTAGTGAAGTGGGATTGTATTTTTGAATAAGACAACCATTTATACACATGACATTGTGACGAAACCAAATTCCAGCAATTTTCCATGTCTTTCCATGATTTCGAATATTCATAACAAAACTATATCAACTGACTAAACATCATCATCCGCATCAATTTTTCAAATTTAAAAATGTTCGTTACATTTTCTAATATTATAGTATGTAATGTTACATTTATTATTCTTTGACCTTTTCCGTACGTTGTCGCTTATTTTTTCACAATATTTTAATTAAATTATGCAATGTTTACTGAAATTGTTTGAAAATATTCGGTAAAGAATTATGGATTACATTTCGGCAAAAAAAAAGCATTTTTTTTTGCTAAGGCAACATAATTTAAATATCAAAATTATAACAATATCCCAGTAATAAAGTGTATAATAAAGTATTGATGGCACAATTAAGAATTATACTTTTTTTCCGGTAGTTAGTATACAAGTCACTCTCGTCTAATTATTACTATCCCAATCTCACATCGCAGTAGGCGCCTCAATGGCTTTATCGATAATAATCGCCGTCTGCAGAGGGCGTTGTCTTTCGCGGAAACCGACCGCCGACGAATGAGACGTACTAACAATACAAAAAACGAATCTACCAATTACCTTCTTTGCATACGTAGCAATAAATTTATTTATTTAAATGTGCTGTTCCTAGAAACGATCTACTTAAGTCTTTTTTCTTCTTCGAAACTAATTACAGGTGGTTCGATCAATGTAGATTAGCGCCTTTCGAGTACATTCAATACAAGAACGGTCATGTGGTGTTATTGAGTCAAATCTGGTAGCTTATACAATATAGTGGGTAATAAGTGGTAATAATGGAACGGTTGAAAAGTTATAACGGTTTGAGGTATTCGAATGAGCTGTTTTGGAAAACACGTCAATACTACCTTCAAATAGTAGGAAAAGAGACATACCCCAGGTTACATATTTCCGGTTACTTAACGTTTATTTAACATAAAATTGGTATACTTTTGGTAAAAATATATTGCATAAACCTTTGTGTTAAACGTATATATTATTTTATGTGGTAAATTATTTTCACAATAAATGTAATTATTATTTTGTGTACATACCTATTTGTAAATCCAATATACAGGGTGTTTCAGATCACTCGTCCACTATCTTTTTCTCGTGATATATTGCAGCTAGACTAATGCGACAAAAAAAATAATAATAAAACCCCACCTAAAGAATCACGCGAAAATATTTTTAACTTCCGGAAACGTTTCATTACACCGGAAGTGGATAGCAATTTTCCTGTTTTAAATGGAACCATATAATAATAATAATAATAATAATAATAGTAAAAGGGAATATTTCCAAGAGTTGACCAAAAATGACAGAGACATATCAAACGATAGCACAAGCATGGAAATGGAACCAAGAATAAGAGAGATATCTGAAAGAGAGGTAAACGAGGCGATAGCTAAAATGAAATAGGAAAAGCACCGGAGTAGATAACATTACGGCGGAGATGATCAAATATTTAGGATGCGAAGGAATCAAAGAACTCCAAAAAATAATGAACCTCGCAATTAGATCAACAAGAATGCCAAGGGATTGAACACGGAATAATCTTGCCCTTTTTAAGAATGTGATAAAAAGAGAATGCAAAAACTATAGGAATAACGCTATCAAGTATACCGGAAAGATATTAGCAAGAATAATGGACACACACGAATTCGAGAAATTGTGGAAGACACGATTGAAGATACGCAATATGGATTTAGAGGTGGCAGAAGTACGCAAGACTTAATCTTCATAGTAAGGCAAGCCAGTGAAAAAGTGATTAACAAAAATAAAAAATTACATATATGCTACATCGACCTACACAAAGCGTTTGATAGGGTAAGGAGAGATGATATATGGAAGTCATTAAAAAAGAGAAAAATCGACGAAGAGACCATAGAAGTCTTAAAATCAATGTACAAGGATAATATAAATAACACAGGTCAACACGATTTTTGAGTCTGAGTTCTGTACCTCTGATTTTGATTACTTATGCCAAACTAAAGAAAGAAAAAATATTTTTATCTAATAAAGTTTGCTTTTGTAGATACCAGAACGAAATTTCAACATTTATGGAAAAGGTCTATTTTTCAATGTTAATCATATTTAAAATTAAAACAAGTTATGAATTATATATTTTAATTAATTTTTATTATAAAAGACAGCACAAATAAACATAAAAATACAAAAAAATGATACAAAAGTAGCTTTAAAAATGAATACTTTTAGTCTTTCTAGTGTAATCGTCAGAACTTTCTCGTATGAGCATCCAAATGTAGTCACCCATCATGTTCTCATTATATTGTCCTTGATATCTTTGTTCAAAGTTCATTATATCCTGGTGGAAGCGTTCCCCTTGCTCTTCTGAATATTCACCCAAGTTATCTTTGAATTTATCCAAGTGCGCATGTAGCATGTGCACTTTGAGTGACATTCTGCAACCCATGACTTTGAAGCTGTCAAGCATATTAGAAATAAGCTCGTCATAATTCTCGGCCTTCTTGTTACCAAGGAAGCCATGAATGACTGCTTTAAGGCTGAGCCACGCTTGTTTTTCATGAGTACTCAGGAGCTGAAGAAAATGTTCACTCGCCATTATTTTCTTTATTTGTGGACGACGAAAATACCAGCTTTAATTTTAGCCTCTGACAGTTTTGGGAAAAATGTTTTAATATTGAAAGGCTTCGGAGTCTTGACGAAGAGCCTTTACGAATTGCTTCATGAGTCCTAATTTTATGTGCAGTGGAGGCATTAAATACGATCAGGCTCTACAATTGGTTTTTTTTTACATTATGTTGTCGATTTGAAACTCGCTCCGTTGAGGCCATGAATGCTGCTGGTAGTGAAGTGCATCGGCTCTACTGTCCCATAAGCAAAGTAACACGGATATTTAGTGTATCCCCCTTGCATTCCACCAGAAAACCAACCATTTTGAAATCCCCTATCACGGGCCAGGCATACTGTTCATATTTTAAAACTTGAAGAACATTTTAACGCTTTCGTAATTTTCTTTGAGCATTACGAATGAGCCAGAGAAGTGATGGAAATTTATTCCCATTATGAAGAAAACAGCTTTTAAGCTTCTTGTAGAGCTGTCGATGAAAAGACGCCATTCAGAAGAAATGCTAGGATTCGATTGCATCAAACAAACCTTTCACATCATTACAGTAACACATCCGTCTTCCTTCGTGAAAAACCCAGCAAACATTTCATGACGCTTTCTTTGGTCACTTATTTTAACGTTGTCCTTGAGCAAATTCCACTGTTTTAGCCGTGAAGCTAATATTTCTGCTTTAATTTAGAAGGTTTAAATCTCTTATTAAGTCATTAAACTCTTCTGCATCAATGAGATGTGGTTCAATAGATGGTGTCGCGATTACGTACTCGCTGCCTTCGCTATTATCAGATAATTGTGATAGCGGTACCATCTCTTGAGTCTTCACGTTTGGACTACAAGGAACTGGAAAAATTTCACTGTGAGGTACTGGAGCAGACGTTGATGGTAGGTTTGGATACTGGATCTTCTTGGCATTTTTTTCCAGCACGACGCATACGTGGATTAACAACACAAAAATAGCAATCATTGAGTGATCAGTTTGCTCTCTCCATATTCTTGGTACTGCAAACTTCATCTTTTTTTTTTCTCCTCGGTACCAGGCTGGAAAAAAAATTAATATCATTCATTAACAAATGACGCATTTAATGTATATTTTAAAAATATGTAAATAGGTATACAAATGTACTTTAAATATAAGGTATTTTCTTACCTTCTAAAGTGTTTTTGCAGTTATTACACGAGAAGTGAGGCGCCCATATTTTATTCTGACTTCGTACGGGCATGTTAAAATAAGCTTCATAGGCTTCACAAAGTTTCTTATTTGATGATAAACTAAATTTTTTGGCTCTCACATTAATAAACTCACCACAAACATAGCAAAAAGAGTCCACGTCGTTTTTACACATTTTCGATGACATTTTTAGGCTCGCGACACATAAAAACGTTATTCCTCTAGAAAGCCACTCGCATACTGCCAGGACACTCTGCTACCTCTCACTTCACACCCACAGTCCTCTCACCCCTCTCTTGCATCATAAATGCAACGGCTTTTAAAAAAATTTGCAAAACCACCGTATATTTAGTTTTCATTATATTAAGTACAAAAGCAAACTTTATTTATTATTAATGGAGTTCCTGTTTACTTTTCGATTTATATAATCAGAAAATAATCACTAAATAAAAGACTCAAAAAAAAAATTTTTTTTTGTTGACCTGTGTAATATAGTAAGAATAAATAATGAAGAGTCGAAAGAATTTAAAACAGAAATAGGTGTTAAACAAGGATGTGTTCTCAGCCCCATTTTGTTCTCCTGTGTATTAGATGACGCAATAAAGAAGGCAAAAGCAAAAATGAAACAACTAAAATTGGGATATTGGAAAATGAAACCCACCAGTATAGCAGAGTTGATGTATGCCGATGATATGGTGGTATTGGCAGAAACCGAAGAAAACCTGCAACATAATATAAACATCTTAATGAGAACTTATAAAATCAATATGAAAATAAATACAGAAAGACAAAGAGCATGATTGTGGCAAAAGAGAAAACAAAACATAACATTAAAATAAACGGACAAATAATTGAACAGGTCAACGAATACAAGTACCTCGGACGAATAATTGCAGCCAATGGAAAGATAGACAAAGAATAGAATGAAAGGATGAAGAAGGGTGGAAGAATATATAATACGATGAAAAAGACATTCCTAGGAAAAAAAGAGGTGCAAAAGAACGTGAAAGTCGACGTAATAAATAAAATAGTAAGGCTGCGAATCCTGGACGCTGACCGAAAAACATAAATCCAAAATTAACGCAATGGATATGAGATTCCTAAGAAAAGTAGAAAATAAAACGAGAAGAGATAGAATCAGGAATGAGAAAATAAGGGAAGACTTGGGAATGACACCAATACGAACGAAAATAGAAGAAGGACAGCTAAGATGGTATGGACATATTTGTCGAATGTCAGAGGAAGAATAACTAAGAAAATTTATGAAACTAAAATATTTGGGAAAAATACAAGAGGAAGACCAAGAAGAACATGGAACGATGAGATAAGGGAAGCATTAACCGAGAGAGAAATGAATTGGCATGAGGCAAGAGAAATGACAAAAGACCGGAAAAAGTGGAGAGAGAAGATAAGGGCAAGAAATTAACCTCAAACTCGAAATAACCTTACACCTAACGGTAAAAAGGTTTTAAAGGATTAAAAAAAACAATAAAAAAAAAAAATAATAATAATAATATCGTCTTTATTTAATGATAGAACACACAAAGTGAATTAATCATGGGCGAAGTTTAGCTGTTAGCTATTCTTCCACTTAACCTATGATTAATTACTGAATACATACAGTAATGTCTAGCTAATAGGAATAAAAATAAAATTCCATAATGCATGCATGCAGTAAATAATAAAAGTTCTCCACACCATAAAAAAAACTAATCAATAATAACATACCTAAACCTAACCCTGTGACCTAAACTAAACAGCCAGTAAACATTTAATCTGCCTTTTAAACATATTCAGCGACATCTGTTTATGAAATTCTAAAATAAATTCATTATTAATGACCACAACGTTATTATAACCATCAATAGAAACATTATCACTAGGAACACTAGGGACTCAACCAGGTTTCAGTAACCGCTACAACATCAAAGTCCTTATCATAAATTAACCGCTTGAATTCAACATAACTACTAAGCAAAGATCTTACATTTAAATGACTGAAGGTGGCATTAAAAGTTTTACAACTAGCCATTTTTATATATGAAAGTAACTAAAATTAATTAAATTATTATGTTTAAATGACACTTATGCAAACAGCTATTCCACAATAATGTTGCAACATCTATTTCTTGCCCTTAGATCCTTTACCGTGAGTACGCCCCCGATCAGTAGAAACTACAGAACCGCTTCTGTCCCGTTTCTCAGCTAACGTAGTACGCACAGACAGAGATGTCTCAGACTGATCCAGATCTTAAACGCCGCTGCATATCCAATTGTCCCACAAAATCGATAGGCTTAACGGGAGTGGCTAAAGGCTGAATCACATCTGAAACCTTAACAGGATAAACAGCACTACTAGACATTGCAGCACTCGATGATCCACCAATAGGAAGCGCAGCCCGCTCCGGAAAAACATCTGCCTGGACCACTTTCCCATGAAATATAAGAAAACTCTCAAAATTATTTTCCCGCACTGAAGGTGTAGATGGTGCACTGCTAGATTTTTGTTCTAACAAGATTTCCTGGCTGAAATTAGCATCACTTTTCAACAATTGTTCTGCAGTAAAGGTCTCTCCATTTACAGTTAGCTTCCCTTCTCTGATATAAGCATTTAGTTTTTTATCTCTTGCATCTCGCAAGTGCCTCCTGAGCGTATTGTCACGCTACGCTCCTCCCAAGTGAGCTCCTCACTGATATAACTGCGAGTGCCCTTCAACTTATTCTGCAAGATTTCCCTTTTTTTGAGGTACGAAATAAATTTAACAATTACAGGCCTGCTACTTTGGTTTTTATTTTTACCAACCCAGTATATCTTATCAATAATCAGATATGGAAAGTTCCACTTTCAAGTGAGTTTTTATTAAACTAAAAGTTGAAGTCACTAAATTTTCTTTTTCACAACTTAAGCCAAAAATAACTATATTATTCTTTTTTAGTTGTTTCTCTAGATATAGACATTTACTTTTAACTTGCTCAAGTTGATTAGCAGTGCCGGTTCTATCAGCGTGTAAGATGGTTTTTAATTTATCTATCTCAGTTTTAAGTGATTCTGTTTGCTGGCTAATTATTTCCGCAATTGATTTGATTATTTTATTGAAAAATTCCAGGTGTTCTTGACAGTCATTATCTGTACTCATTACGTACGGTTCTTCAGGGTGAGCACGCACTCACTCCCTTGTACTGTGAAGATCAAAGGGAAGAGGTTGTCACGCTGCGCGCTGAAGAGCTCCTAGTTTCCAATACACCATCCTCGTCCAATTCGCCGATACCCATTTTTATCATTCCATCATCAAGATCATCGTGTTCGCAAATAAGCTTGTTTCAAAATTAGAAGGAGTACTTATCGGAAGCCAGCTTACTCTTATACTGCAAAACGTTAGAGACTTAAGTTTTTATTTGCTTCTTTTATTCTTCAAATTTAAATTTATTACTATCGTACAATTTTTTGACATACAGCTTTATATGTTTTTTCTTACTTCGATAAATTCTACAGATTATTTGAATACAATTTTCACTAAAGTTTTCTATCTCTAAATTCAACCGTTTTTGAGATATTTACGATGTTGTCAAAATTTTGACGTTTTCACGTAAATACTCCGTCGATAGGTATAAATGCGTATATCTATTCCTAGTCTTTTTCAAGATATCAACCATTATTTACTCGACCATGAAAATTTTGTACTTTTCTTGCATGAAAATGACAAGTAGGTTTGGCAATCATCAAAGCAATGTTACTTTACTTCATCATTAAGATCTAATTTTTCCATTGCTGATCCATGGTTATAATGTTGTGGTTGATACGAGTATTATAAAAGATATTTTGCATTTATTGCTTATGTGGAAGGGAATAGATGATATTCAATAATTTAGAGATGCCAGATAAAAGGAATCATAAAAAAATTTATTGAACTTAATGTAAAATAACTAAATAAAAATAAATTATTCAAAATGTCTGCGGTTTCTTTCTATGCATCGCTCTACCCTGGCCTCAAAGTTCTTATGAACTCGGATTAGCTCTTCTCTGCTTATGGATCTACACGTTTGCCTTATTCTTATCTTCATTTCTTCATCTCAATCTGGCAATTTTACGCTTGTCAGCCTAAATACTCTCCCAAATTTTCTTTACACTGAACCAACGGAGCTACTCCCGTTTTACAGATAACCCAACCTGCTCTTTTGACCGACGAGCCACCGCTGGAAAACAATATTTTTGTTTGGTAGCGATTGGTTTTAGCAGATATAGCCAAAGATATTTTACAACGGTGTTTTTTCTCAATCAGTCGAAGTAGGGCCGTTAGTTTGCTTGAAGATTGCCAATTTTTCTACCTCGTCGTCTTTCTCTACTTAAGACTTTCCCTCCAGAACTTTATTAAGGGTACTAAAGGGACTTAAAATTTAGCGCAATAATAGAGTCGGTAATTTTAGCAAATATATATTGAACAAATGGTAACGAAAACAACAAGACAACAAATTAAATAGTAAGGAACAAATAATATCAAAACGTTGATGATATCAAATTAGATAAAATAACAAATAAAAATTTTATTGAAAGATCATTTTAAAATTTTATAATAACGTTGAAGAAAAACACAGCGTAATTTTTACTATACAAATCTATTCAATAAGGAAGAGGAAGAGAGAGAACGAGTCACGGATTCTAGGCGTTTGCAATGGTTAGTTTTTAAGCAAAAGTTTAAAACATCTTACCAGCCGATGTGAGTAATTTAATCTTACCGTAATCCGAAATATTAGAGACACATTAGTTTTACACAACACACACAAACACACAAATTAAAAAAAGGGTTTATTCGAACGGTTTTAACACAAAATCAGAAACACTTCCAGAGGAAAGCTTTTGCTTCCTGTTCTCTAATTTTCAAGCTTAGGTGAATTACAGAATTTAACATGAGAAGTTTGATTTTAATTTTAAAATTTTAAAACGCCGATAACGAAGAGTAGCGCGTGCTTTACCTGAAGCTAAATCGGTCTCCGCGAAACAATTAATTCAAAACAGCAATGTCAAGAATGTTTATAAACTTTACTTGTGACGTCATTCCGCAGGTTCGCTGCTCGTTCCACTTCTCTCTACTAGAGGGCGCAAGAGTGACGATTGGCGTTGTTTTTCTGAACATAAAACGCCCTTCTAGAAAGTAATGTGGGATTCGCTGATCAGCAATCGTAACATACAATAGACAAAGAAGCAGATGAAATTTAAAATAAATACCGTAATATCTTAATTATGGGAAACTTTAAACAAAACAGACTGTAATTTCCTGTGAGGAACACGCTGTTACAGCAGATGCCACATTACTTATCAACAGCTTAATAATAAAATTAATTTAAATACTTTATTACAATACAGTACATTATATCAAATGGAATTTCGAATTCCTACACCCCTTCTCCCTTAGTAAAAGAAAAGAGTTAACAACGGTAACACTTTTCTGCAAAACTACTAATATAAACTACTACTACTACTACTAATATAAATCAAAGAAAACAAAAATGTTGTCTCGTGCAACAGAAGAAGACAAAACCAGAACCAAATTCAACAGATATCAATAAATGATTATACCAATTGCAGGAGACATCATTTACTTAAAAACTAACAAACAAAATCAAAGCAAAGATTTGCGCAACAATAAACACTCTTATTTAAAAGAAGAACAAAATTTGCCTTTTTCACTTTCGCACAAATTCGAGTGCACTATTTGACTTTCACTTGGCGTAGCTAAGGAGTCGCTCAGCCTCGATTCAGATTCGCCGTTGTTTTCGAACCGTCCTGGTTTGGAGCTGGTGCTGTAGACATCTCCAGGCCAGGGTAGATTTGTATCAGTATTGACCTTGGGGTAGTAGTCGTACTGGTCGGATCCACCACTGGATTGGACCTTACCTTGGGTTAACTCTTGGAAGGGAAGCCCTTTTTGCATGAGCATGGACACGATGCATGGTTACGTTGTCCAATAGGGCTCCAAGTATTTTGAAACTCCAACCAAAAATATCATAGAGGAGGAACCATGGATTATGGTGTCGGCCAGGAATTTGACACACTTGAAAATAATGAAGACACCCATCACTCCTGAGGTGATTGACCCTAAGGTGGTGACCTATCCAAAGAAGGTACTTCCACAACTGCTTGGCTCGTCCTTTAATGGTTTCATCTCCAATTACTATCTCGAAACTAGTTCCTTGCATGTCGGGTGACATGGCCATGGCCCCTCTGGCTAAGATTCCTTCAACTGCTTGGCGCTCGACAGGTAGGATCATCTGGTGGCGCTGTCGATCCATATCTTCTTGAGTATACAGGCCTCTGGCAAACAGGTTGGTTGGGTTAATGTAGGCCCACTCTGATTCAGAATCGGATTCTAGGATTTGTGATGTGGGAATCACTTGAGCTTGTTGGAAAATCACTTAAGAGAGATTCAGTTAAGACAAAGCATGGACAATTCACAGGTGCATAGCAACATCGATCAAGCGATGAAAGGATAACTAAGATCCAAAAGATTTAGCACAAGGGATATTGGGTATGTCCATCGTTCTAACGAACTTCACCGGATATGAGGATTTGGAAGCCTAATGCTACCTAGATGGCGTCTTTAGACATTCACAATGTCCATCAGAGGTTGAGAATGCTGTCTTTTCTCTATCACGCGGATCGACTTCTACTTGGCAATAACCGCTGGCCAAGTCAAGCGTAGAAAAGTACTTCGCGTCGATAGTCTCTTGAAGATTAGGTAGAGGAAAATAATGCACGGTAATCAATGCAAACTCTAATATTATTTTCACCTTCCGCCGCCTTCTTCTTTACCATAATAATTAGGGCAGACCACGGCGAACTAGATGGCTTGATGACCGTATGCTCTGGCATCTCGTTTGGTTTTTCAGCTCCATTCGCTGACTAAATGGCACTCTATACACGGTGCCTTCGTGATCGGCGGTACGTCTTCCGTTATAATTCAATGCCTCACACCTTGAGTGCATTCTAACTTGCTGTCGGTCTTCATAAAAACATTGGAACATTTTTGGAGCAATTTTAACATCTCCATCTTTATCTTATCAAAATGACTTAGCTCGAAGTTTTCAGTTACTTTCGTTGTCCTTGGTGAGTTCTTATGAATCGCATTAATAACACTTTCTTCTCTAAGGGGTATTTCAATCTTTTCCCTATATGCTACAACCAGATTCTTGGGTAGTCGAATGGTTTCTTCAGAAACATTCAAAAAGCAAATAGGAATTTTTGGTTTAGCTTTAGAAATAGATCTCGCAACTGCAATTTCATGAACTAAGATATTTGTCGGCTCCACTAGAACTACTTGGTCATGGTTGATCAGGCCCTGTTCTACTTCACACACGTGGCATCTCGGAGGGATGTTGATGGACTGTTTGATGCGAATTGGGTAGCTGCCAACTACTTTATCCGCGTTACTCTTCGCCATTGGCAGTGCCGAATGTAACCTTATTTCCTCCTGCGACGTCTCCTTTCTTCAATTTCGTAGCTTGCTCTTGTTTCAACAATTGCTTATTTCTGCGAGTCCGGCTTCCTTCATCTTTTCCTCCTTTCTGATCAACGCATACCTTTAAATTCCGTGATATCCAGCATATAAACTGTAATCGCAATTCGCGCTCCGTTGGAAACTTCTATAATTTTCTTTACTTTGGTCCAATTAAGTCGTTCAAGTCCACATCCTAACTTTGGCATTGCAAGTTTCTCAACATTGTTTCTTAGACAATGAGGTTTCAGTTTTTCCAGCGCTTGCTTTAATGCGCGTTTATAGCCACTAGTGAAATGGGTGACGATCCAACTTATCAACCTGGAAAAAACAGAACTAGAGGAAGAATCTGTCGAGAACCTGAGCGAGTATCAGATTTGTCAGTTGATGAGCCTTCAAGAAGAAGTCACAGAAGAGAAACCCTGGTTTCGGAAGAAACTCCGAGGCCCCAAACTAGAAGCGCGGATCCAGCCCAAGGATACCCATGGGTTTTGCAGAGACGTTTGACAAGATTTGGTCGAGAAACCGGTTCGGAAGAAGCTGACTAAACTGCAAATTTTTCTATTCCTCTTTAAATATTATTTACAATAAATTAACGTTACCACATATAATTTTGGAATTTTCTAATCTATTAATTTTTTCCAATGTTCATCTAATATAAAATACATTGTCAACCTTATAATATAAATATAAAATTTCGTTACTTCTTTATAGTACGGCCTGCGACTAGGGCTTTGAAGAATACTCTCAACGTGGTCACTGCATGTCGTAAAAGGCGACTAAATGAACATGGAGGTGGCGTCAGAAGGCGCCCAAAACCTCATATCCGGTGAAGTTCGTTAGAAGAATGGACATACCCAATATCCCTTGTGCTGAATCTTTTGGATCTTAGTTATCCTTTCATCGCTTGATCGATGTTGCTATGCACCTGTGAATTGTCCATGCTTTGTCTTAACTGAATCTCTCTTAAGTGATTATCCAACAAGCTCAAGTGATTCCCACATCACAAATCCTAGAACCCGATTCTGAATCAGAGTGGGCCTACGTTAACCCAACCAAACTGTTTGCCAGAGGCCTGTATACTCAAGAAGATATGGATCGACTGCGCCACCAGATGATCCTACCTGTCGAGCGCCAAGCAGTTGAAGGAATCTTAGCCAGAGGGGCCATGGCCATGTCACCCGACATGCAAGGAACTAGTTTCGAGAGAGTAATTGGAGATGAAACCATTAAAGAATGAGCCAAGCAGTTGTGGAAGTACCTTCTTTAGATAGGGCACCACCTTAGGGTCAATCAACTCAGGAGTGATGGGTGTCTTCATTATTTTCAAGTGTGTCAAATTCCTGGCCGACACCATAATCCATGGTTCCTCCTCTATGATTTTTTGGTTGGAGTTTCAAAATACTTGGAGCCCTATTGGACAGCGTAACCATGTATCGTGTCCATGCTCATACAAAAAGGGCTTCTCTTCCGAGAGTTAACCCAAGGTAAGGTCCAATCCAGTGGTGGATCCGACCGGTTCGACTACTACCCCAAGGTCAACACTGACACAAATCTAACCTGGCCTGGAGATATCTACAGCACCAGCTCCAAACCAGGACGGTTCGAGATCAACGGCGAATCTGAATCGAGGCTGAGCGACTCCTCAGCTACGCCAAGTGAAAGTCAGATAATGCACTCGAATTTGTGCGAAAGTGAAAAAGGCAAATTTTGTTCTTCTTTTAAATAAGAGTGTTTATGTTGCGCAAATCTTTGATTTGATTTTGTTTGTTAGTTTTTAAGTAAATGATGTCTCCTGCAATTGGTATAATCATTTATTGATATCAGTTGAATTTGATTCTGGTTTTGTCTTCTTCTGTTGCACAAGACAACATTTTTGTTTTCTTTGATTTATATTAATAGTAGTAGTAGTAGTTTATATTAGTAGTTTTGCAGAAAAGCGGTACCGTTGTTAACTCTTTTCTTTTACCAAGGGAGAAGGGATGTAAGAATTCGAAATTCCATTTGATATAATGTACTGTATCGTAATAAAGTATTTAAATTAATTCTATTATTAAGCTGTTGATAAGTAATGTGGCATCTGCTGTAACGGCGTGTTCCTCACAGGAAATGACAGTCTATTTTGTTTAAAGTTTCGCATAATTAAGATAATACGATATTTATTTTAAATTTCATCTGCTTCTTTGTCTATTGTATGTTACGATTGCTGATCAGCGAATCCCACATTACTTTCTAGAAGGGCGTTTTATGTTCAGAAAAACAACGCCAATCGCCGCTCTTGCGCCCTCTAGTAGAGAGAAGTGGAACGAGTAGCGAACCTGCGGAAACCCTTTCGCAAACCCTTTCGCCACTATATGCACTCCGACAGATAATTTTCACATTGACTCAAATGGGACTTTAATTCTCTACCTTGTTGTTTTGGATTTACATCTGCCGATACTTTGACTAAGCATATGGCTGAATTACCCAACAAACATACAGCAGGAGATGATCAACTGCCTAGTTTTTTGATCCGAGAATGTAGATATGTCCTGGATTTCCGATTGAGACGATAATTAATGTCTCCATAAGGCCTTGCAAGAGAGAAGATCGTGGATCACTGTCCAACTACAGACCTATATCTGTTATCTCTAACCTTTCCAAGGTTTATGAAAAGGTTTTATATGCAGCTATATGCACCCACACTCGTTCCTTCGTTTCACCTAACCAACATGGTTTTATTTCTGGTCGCTCAACTGTCACAAACTTGGCTACCTTGGCACAGTATGTGGGTGAGGTACTTGATACGAGGGGGAGAGTTGACGTAATATACACTGACTTTTCAAAAGCTTTTGACTCTATCGATCATGAAACACTATTGTATAAATTATCTTCTTTTGGATTTGTTCCCTCTTCCCTAAACCTCCTACGATCATATCTATCACAGAGACGGTGTTATGTGAAGTATAATGGTTATGTGTCGGACGACTTCTGCCTGACTTCTGGCGTACCTCAGGGATCCAACCTTGGCCCTCTATTATTTGTGCTATTCATAAATGATTTATTACTGAAAATCGATTGTCCGATCCTTGGGTATGCCGATGACGTCAAGATTTTTTCTGAGGTTGCTTCTGCTGTGGATGAGGACAATCTACAACGTAACCTTAACATACTCCATCAATGGTGTTACACACATAATAATAATAATAATAATAAATTTATTGCCCAACAGTGTTTTCACCAAATAAGGACAAAAAAAAACATACAATTAACAATACAAACTTATGAGTACTTAAAAATACATTAGATTAACTAAAAGAAAAAATACAAGAGCAAAAGTGTGCATTACAGAAAAAAAGAAGGTAAAAAAATTACTTAATATACTGAAGGTACGCATTTACCAAACTCTTTATTGTGCAGTTAAAGATATCAATCAAAGACGTAATCTTATTATATGTTTCACAAATAAATCTTAAAGGAGCTTTAAATAATAGATTAGAGTGCGGCGTGGCAACGTAGAATGTACGAGAACAACGCGCGGATTGCCTTGGCACAAGAAATGATAATTTATATAGTATAAGGGGACTTGAGATTATGCCATGAACAACACGAAATAAAAACTTGAGCCCCTGTATAGACCGCCTCGTTTCTAGAGCTTGTGTTTCAAACATTGCTAACAATGAGGTTTGGGGGAAGCCACGTTCAGGATACACACCACACGTTCGAAAATACATATATTTTAAAAATTTTCGTTGAACATTTTCAAGTAGATTTTTATAACTGTCATAGTAAGGGTTCCACACTACAGCCGCATATTCGAGTCTCGATCGCACCAAGGTATTGAACAATGAAAAGAAAGTCGCAACATTACGAAACTGCTTTGATGTGCGCAACACAAAACCTAACATTCTATTAGAGGAGGAAACCACATTGGTTACATGAGTGGAGAAGGTCAGCGATGGGTCGAATGTAACCCCCAAGTCGGTGACAGTAGTTAGACGGCTCAGGTTTTGGTTTTCAAGGTAATAGTTATAAAAAATTGGAGATCTTTTCCGTGTGAATGACATCACATGACATTTTGAGATATTAAGATATAATTTATTATTAGTGCTCCAATTGTGAAGCACATCTAAATTGTGTTGCAGATTACGGAAGTCATCCTGAGCCTCTACCAGCAAAAATAATTTCACATCATCAGCGAACATCAAGCATTCACAAGTCAGACTCGTAGGCAGGTCATTTATAAAGATTAAAAACAGGAGTGGTCCGAGGTTTGATCCCCTGGGGAATACCAGACGTAATCGCTGTGACATCGGAGTTATACCCATTGTAGGTAACAAAAAAATTCCGATCGCAGAGATAGGACTGCAGCAAACGCAATAACGGATCGCTAACGCCAAACACCGACAACTTACGAAGTAAAATGCCGTGATCCAACCGATCGAACGCTTTTGGGAAATCCGCGTACACGACGTCAACCTGACCACGCGCGTCCACAACCTCCGCCACATACTGAGTAAGGTACACCAAATTGCTCGTCACCGATCGACCACGCAAGAATCCATGCTGCGAATCCGAGATACTCCCCGTAACATGTCTGCTTAGGTAGTAATGTAATACACACTCATACACTTTAGAGAAGTTACATAGGACAGAGATAGGCCTATAATTTGTGACTTTAATATGGGACACACTCGCGATAATTTCCACATAGTGGGGAATGTCGAAGTCTTTAGGGACAGGTTCAATAATATTTTTAGAGGGACAACAAACACGTCTTTGCAATCTTTAATTACAAAACTTGGCATTTGGTCGCAGCCAGCAGTCATTTTGTTGTTAAGTTTATTGATAGCTCGTAGTATATCTTCATCCGTTATACAATTTAATGTTAAGTTTAAAGCACTAGTATACACCGAGGCGGCAGTATCAAAGGGCTCAGACTGTTGAAAGGAACTGGCAAAATGCATGCTAAAAGCATTAACAATGTCGTGAGGGTTATTGAGTTCGTCACCGCCATATAACATTTTACTTGGAATTCTGCTATGATTTCTGCAACTGTTCACAAACGACCAAAAATTTGAGCTGTCCTCCAGCACCGAACTCTCAACTCTCTGCAAATATTGCCCGTATGCCTCACGTATTGACTGCTTTGCTCTTAGACGTAGGTATTTGAAAGAATTATAATCTGAAGTGGATCCCGTACGCTTATATCTTTTAAAACTTCGATATTTTTGTTGAAGGATGTATTTTATATCGTATGTGTACCAACTTGGATATTTATATTTTATATTTGCGTGGTTGTAAACAGGTACGGATTCATCCAGCACAGCATAGAGGGTATCATAGAATAAATGGCAAGCTTCATCCACATTGACGCAACCCTCTAGGAAGGACCAATCCATCTCAAATAAAGACCGATAGAGCTTCGGATAGTCAGCTTTACGGAAGTTGTAGTGGCGAATATTGGGATTTGACGGAAAATTATCTTTTTTATGTTTACTAATAGTAAAAGAAATCTCCAACGGAGGATGATAGAGGGTATCTACCTTAGAGAGAGGCATTTCACAGCGTTCTATAGTACAAACAAAGTTAGAGAAAACTAGGTCAAGTAGCTTGCCCTCCTCATTGTGGACAACATATATTGCCGCAAGTTTAAAAAATCACAACATTCGTTTAAAATACTGCAGACTCTATCGTTATTAGATGCAGATACGTACTGAGGAATATTAAAATCTCCCAGCAATAATAATTTATTGACCGCAAAGTATCTTTGAACCAAATAAGTTAAAAGAATATCAATTTGATGTAGGGTGGGTGTTTCAGGTATGTACAATACAAAAAGGTATACAGATTCATCAGTAAATTTACATCGAGTTCCTATTATATTGAAAGATGGTAACACTTCTAAAATTTCCGTAAGATCTAACATATCTACTACATAACATCTTTTATATGCGAATAAAACACCTCCACCTCGAGACACGTTCATCGCTTCAAAGTTCCTATCACAACGCAAAACTTCATAATGTGAAGGAAATATTTCCGAATTATAAATATCAGACGATAACCACGTCTCAGATAGTACTACAAAATCATAATTAGCACTACTTACATTACAAAAAAAATCAACTAATTTACCCCTAATACTACGCACATTTTGATAGTATAACATACAAGAAACACTGTTGGAGTTTATTAGTTTTTTTGTTCGGCAATTTCGACGTCAACGTTGAGGTTCTCCCCTTCAGGCGGCTGTTCAATCGAGGTTGCAGTGACCATTGGAATACCATTCGCAAACCTAATCCTCAAATTACGCTCACCACTGCTCCTACGTTCCTTCAGTTCTTCTTGACATTTTTTGAATAAAGATCGTTGTTGTTGAGTTTCGTCTTTCTTTATTATTACACGTTTGTACTGCGGGTGAGCTCTTAATTTGTATTTTTCACGCAATATGTCCTTAACGGTAAACGGATTATTGAATGCAATACGTAGGACCCGTGGCTTGCTTACGTCGACCTGGCTTCCCAATCTCATAATATGGACTATATTATTACCACAGTCCCTTCCTGGAGCTACCTCATTGATAAGGCTGTGAATAACGGTAACATCATCAACACCCTCTTGTATGCCATAAACAATTAAGTTATTGTCTCTTTGGACCCGCTCCTTCACCTCAGTAGCTAATTTGTCGAAAGTGTCGGGCGAAATATCCTGACTAACCTTTTCAAGTTTGTCTAATCGACCAGATATCGCTGCTAGCATAGATTTAATTTCAGAGAATTGATCCACAACTTTATCACAATTCGAGCAAAAGAATTTAATGCCTTTGGTTCGCTGACGCGTAAGGCGTTTAGCATCGTCGATATCGATCATAGTACACGCAGCATGAACAATTTTTTGCATCCATCGCATTGCAGGACTAAATTAGTATCCAGTTTGTTGCAAATATTGCATATATTGGGCATGATTAGGATGGGTATAAACGAGGACACACTTTTTCACGCCTACAGTGCTCGTTGTGGCGACTTAACAAGTACAACAAACAAGTGGATAACTGAGCAGCGGCAGAGGCAAAAAGAGGGAAACAATAGGTTAATAAATAGTTGACAGGTAATTGTGGAAACAGCTGTATATAATATTTATATTCCCCAAAAATAGCAAAATACTGCGAAGAAAACAACAGAAAAAGAAACATGCAATAAGAAGTATAAGCATATACGATACCCAAGTTATGTCGACTATGTTTATTGTGATATTTAACTAATGGTTTGATGTTGATCACTTAAAACACCTCAACAGCATCACAGATCATTTCATTACTAGTTACCGTAAAAAAATAATATTTAAAAAACACTACAATATATGGAAATTTAAATAAAAGCGCACACACGTTACAGACACCCGTCGCACGTTTTCTCTCGTACAAAAAAAAAAACATAAGCTTAAACTAAACATCAAAAAGTGTTGTGTTGTAATATATTCACGATCAAGCCAAATTTCTGCAACATCGTATCAGAGTAATGGCACTGAGTTGAGATCAGCTTCAGAGATTGAGGATTTTGATATAATATTTGAGTCTGGCCTGACTTTCAAGTCACATTTGTCACATGTTTGCTCCGATGCATGTAAGGAGTTGGGATTTCTAATGCGAATTTCAAATTTTTTTGCTAACGTCGCAATACTCAAGAGCATTTACTTTGCCTATGTAATGAGCAAAATAGAATACGCATGCTTAGTTTGGTATCCTTTGTATGCTTCGGACATCCTGCCCCTGGATCGTATTCACCGGAAATTTTTGAAACATCTTTCTTTCAAATTGGACGGAGTATATCCAGAGCGAGGAACTTCTAGCAAGGCATGAAATGCTTTCCTTGAGTGCGAGGAGGACAAAGATCTGTGAGAAATTCTTGACGAAACTTTTGGAGAACCGTGTCGATTGTCCGTTCCTGCTCGAGCGTATGTCCTTTCTTGTTCCGAGATCTAATGCGAAGGTAGACTCGTACCTACCTTCGTTGTTCCTTTTACCAGAACGAATTACGCAAAACGACTACCAACATATACTCTTTCGAAACTGAGTAACCAAATGCTGGATAATCTCGACTGATTTTGTTTTGCTACTCTTTTTGTATTAATGTTGCTGTTTTTTTTTTTTTTTTTCGTATTGCAAATTACTTATTTTTTCTGTATACTCTAAGTATTTTTCATTATTTCTTTTTCTTTATAGTATGTACATATTTTTGATTATTTTTTGTCCTGTTATTGAGCTTTGACCTGCTGGGCAATAAAGATTATTATTATTATTATTAATATTCCTATTAGAGTTTACAACCTGGCCCGCTAAACTTAATTTTTGTTACGGTCTGGTCTATTCCTGAAAGAAATTATTGACCCCTGGGTTAGAATAATTGGGATTAAGTTATAGATAACTGCTGTTGTTTTGTTTGTTTTTAGGTTGTTACTTCTATCCTGTTTCAACTACAAATTCATCGTTCTTGAGAAAGGGCTACCGGCTGTCGGAATTGAGGGGACGTGGAGGCTGCCTCTTCGAAATTCAGAAGGATAATAATAATTTACCGAGTATTAGTAACTAGGTCTGGGACTTCATCCCAGATCCTGTTTCCAGAGTAAGGTTTTTACCATGGTTTTTCCTTACACCTTGGCAAATGCTGGGAAATAACTAAAGTAGGCGGGACTACGTTGATTTTCCAATGCCTAGCCGCATAAAGGACGTAGCGAAGGTGGGGAGGGATACGGCGGATTCCATATGAACGGTGCACAAATTGAGTGTGCTCCTGTGCTCGCTTTCGTTGCGTTCTCGGGTCACGTTAACAAATCGTTTCTACGGATCGGTTTTACGGATAAACTATATTATATATGTTTTATTTATGAATGACTCACCGTTCACAGGTCGTAACTACCATAAGAACTAATACTGTTTGTTGGTGACAGTTTTATAATGAAACCAAAGGTGCGTAATTATTTTAATTTATTAAATAACATACTGCTGTAGTTTTTTATTTAAAAAAAAACAATTATCTGAATAAATTTCTTAATTTAATGTTATTTTCATTTGAAAGTTGTTTTGATATTTTAGGATAACGGTGTATTTCTTTATACTTTAAGTTTTAACAGAATTTTCGTGACTATATATAACATTATATTATTTATTTCACTATTGCTATATTTTTCTGTATTGGACGTTGTTACTTCTACCCTGTTCCAACTACAAATTCATGGTTCTTGAGAAAGGGCTACCGGCTGTCGGAATTGAGGGGACGTGGAGGCTGCCTCTTCGAAATTCAGAAGGATAATAATAATTTACCGAGTATTAGTAACTAGGTCTGGGACTTCATCCCAGATCCTGTTCCCAGAGTAAGGTTTTTACCATGGTGTTTCCTTACACCTTGGCAAATGCTGGGAAATAACTAAAGTCGTTCCATGGGCGCATTTCCCCATAGTAGGGTAAGATTTTAAAAACACTTCGGCTATCTAGTTCTATATTTCCCTAATGAAATAGCAATACAAAAAGTACTTCCTTGCGGGTTTTGCACTAGTTTAGTAGCTGTTCCGCACAAATTGCTAATTCGCTTACTATACCAATTCAACTTAATGCATAAGTATTTATTAACTACTAAGAAATCTTTCTCTCAACTCTTCTCCTCAACTTTTGCATGTAGCAATGATATTATTACGAAAAAGTATCCACCCTGTATGTACACTTCTCACAGGAAAAATCGCGACACCGGCAATCGAGAATTTTAAAATTTCTTGGGTGTAAATGCAGCTTTCAGAGGATATATACACTTATCAAAGCCATAAATCACTTTTTTGTGTGTATTATTGCGATCAAAGGTAAAGACTAAAAATTCAAACAGAAAAATAAATATATATAGAGAAAAAGGTTTATACATTAAATAAACACATTGGAATTTCGGTGGCGGTGTTTCCTTAGAAATATTGAATACGGAAATATTAATGCAAAAAAAATACATAAGAAATAAAAGGCCTTTTTAGAAATACACATATATGTTTTAACTTGTTTGATGTTATGTAGAGATAATTTTCTTTTTAGGAAAACATATGGCGATGGGATTTTAAAATTATATTACCTATTACTACAATATTAGTTACTTAGTTTGTGTTATGCTCGCGAGTATTGCTTTAGCAATAGACAATATGTCAATCAGCCTCCTGAGTTTTTGAACAATGTGATTTTCACATTGATTGATTACACTATTATTGGTGCATTCATTATTGTTGTTTAGTATTCTTAAATATTGTTTTACTATAAAATATTTTTCTGTTTTAAAAAATTACCAAAAACAGGTTAAGATTATTTACAACATTTTTAGAGCAATTAATTTCGCAAAGAAATTATTTATTTTATTAACTAACCCTCCTTTTATTGTATTTTCAAGAAATATATCTTAACTATCGCCTGTGTAATCCAATGTTGTTATACTTTATTGAAATATAGCTAACACTTTTAATCTGTAACACAGCTTCAGGCAGTAGCAACGACAAAGTATTAAATGTATCAAATTCAAAAATAAATCTTTTAGCACTAACTGAGATTGACGAACAATATGCTTTCTTACAATATTTGTTATGTATTATAAATCCAATAATATTTTAAATAATTGTTAATAAACCTGTACTACATAAAGACAGTTTGTAAAGACACCCAGTGTTGGCCATATCTCAAGAAAATAGATCAAGGACGTCAGATTACACAGGCGATAGCTAAAATATATTTCCCGAAAATACAATAAACGGAGGGTTCATAAAATAAACAATTTCTTTGCGAACTTAATTGCTTTATTTAAGAGCAATTAATTTCGCAAAGAAATTATTTATTTTATTAACCCTCCTTTTATTGTATTTTCAAGAAATATATCTTAACTATCGCCTGTGTAATCCAATGTCGTTCTATTTTATTGAAATGTAGCATATAGCACTAACTGAGATTGACGAACAATATGCTTTCTTACAATATTTGTTATGTATTATAAATCCAATAATATTTTAAATAATTGCTAATAAACCTGTGCATAAAGACAGTTTGTAAAGAGACCCAGTGTTGGCCATATCTCAAGAAAATAGATCAAGGACGTCAGATTACACAGGCGATAGCTAAAATATATTTCCTGAAAATACAATAAACGGAGAGTTCATAAAATAAATAATTTCTTTGCGAACTTACTTGCTTTATTTAAGGATTTTATAAATAATCCTAAACCTGGTTTTGGTAATTTTGTATAGATAGAAGGAAACTTTATAGTAATACAATATTTAAGAATATTAAACAACAATAGTAATTAATACATCAATAATAGTGTAGTCAATAAATCTGTGAAAATCACATTATCCCAAAACTGAGGAGGTTGACTGACTTATTTTCTATTGCTAAACTAATACTCGCGAGCATAAATCGAAGTAAGTAACTAATATCAAAGCAGCACTAACAAGTAACATAATATTAAATAATAAAATCCCATCACCACATGTTTTCTTAAAAAAGAATTATCTCTACATAACATCAAACAAGTTAAATACATATATATTTCTAAATGAAGCCGTCTATTCAAGAGTTCTTTTTATTGTTATGTATTTTTTTCATTGGTATTTCTAAAAGAAACGCCGCCACCGAAACTCCGATTTGTTTATTCTATACATGAACCTTTTTCTCTCTATATATTTATTTTTCTGTTTAAATTTCTAGTCGTTACCTTTGATCGCAGTAATATATATAATTAAGTGATTTATGACTATGATAAGTGAATACGTCCTCTGAAAGTTGCATTTACAATCAAGAAATTTGAAAATTCTGAATTGTGGGTGTCCCGATTTTTCCTGTGAGAAGTGTACATCGACATATCAAAATTGATATACAATAGACAATCGTCCACACATCACAGAAGCTATTCGCTCCACTGTGTCCGTAGCTATTCCCAGTCAGTCGGCAAGCCATCTAGCATCGGTCGTAACAAAGCAAGCCCTTAGTCGCGCCCGACTGCTCCTATCTTTCCCCGTATATTGCCCGGTCCTCCTACGGAGCTTTGATGTAATGCGGCGGTTAGTTAGGCACATCTCCGCGCCACCAGGGACTCCCCTAATCCGATTACGTCATCGCCTATATTCCTATTAGCGGCGTGCACAACGTCTCCGTGGGACATACGAAATATTGTGTACATGTATGGATGTAACTATATATATACATATATCTCTCTATATATTATGCTTCGGTTTCTCCGCCTAATAGAGTAAGCATTATACGTATTATACGCGAACTACGTCAAATTAGGTTAGTTAGTTGCTCAGGGTTGTTTACTTAGCGAACCGAACAGACGGACTATGCATCGGGAATTTAGAGATGACGGGACCTATACTAGAGGAGGGGCAGGCGTCCGTGTTTATACATACGTAAGTGGATTTTCAGAACAGGAGGGGGTTAAAGAGACCAGCGGCTTTGTTAAATTAACTTGCTAGTTTAATCGTGGAATAGTGTACAGCGCTATGGAAACAGGTGTATAGAATATAATTTAGTCATTTAAAACAAGTTTCAAAACCAAATGAAAAAGTAATTGTAAATTGAAATGCATACTCGGTTGCCTATTCTATAGACAGATTTTGAATTTGTTAAAAGTGACTATAAAGATTATAAATACATTTGACTCATCTTAAATTTAGAAGGTTTGACAAATCTAGTGTAGCCCTACATATACTTGAAGAAAACCATAAAGTTGACAATGTAAAGTTAGTTAAAAACGTAAGCAACTATGTGCAATTTTTTTTTTAGGATTTATAATATGCACCTTGCTCATACAGCTTTAATCTGTGCTTAGGCACCACAATATCATCGCTATGCCTCGTGGTCATCCCAATTGAAATGTCCTTATTGTGAACGTAGAGTTCCTTGTTGTTCAGATAAAATGAAATCAATCTTATAATATACAAGCAAGGGAGTGGTAATATGTTAAGTAACTTAAACAATGGTTTGCACGACGAGGCGCTAGGTACATGAAGCATACATCTTATAATCCTTTTCTGAATAATGAAGACTCCGAGAGCCAGCAGAAGATCCCCAAAAAATTATACTGTATGCCAATCTCGACTGGATATGGCCAACGTAGAAAGTTTTTAGAGCGTCGATACTAACAAAATTACGAATTTTATAGATCGCATAACAATACTGATACAGTTCTTTGGATAAATTAGTAATTTGTAAATCCCAAGTCAACCCAGTATCCAAAATTACACCCAAAAATCTTACTTACTCAGTGACGAAATTGGCGAGAAAGCGTTAGTCAAGGTGCTGCCTCAAATAGCGGGCACACACACACAATGACTCCTGCCAAATGTTAAAATAAAAATGCCTGCCTTAATGTTAAAATAAAAAAAAACACAAAATCATGTTTGCTTGCTTCTCTTTTTTGTGTATCTTTTCTAGACGTTCACAATCATGTTTTTTTCGATTACAGCGCAATCTATTACGAATCGAAAAAAAATTCAAACAAAAACTACATACTTGATGGGCGTAGAATCCGAATCTGCAATAGAAAATGGGGGTTCCTATTTAACATTTCAAAGTTGTCCTCCCTCCCACTCTGGGGGGTGAGGTGAGGGATCGAGTTCGGCACCATTCAGTGAGCCCCCTACATTATAACAAATCTTATTAAGATCTTTTTTTGATTTGATGTAGTGTTTTAGAGATATTCCGTTGTCTCAAGATAAACAACTCACCCTGTATATTAATTACTTAAAGTACTTTTTTTCTTAAAAAGAAAATAATTACAACTTTAGCTACATTTATGATTTAATTTTATAGCCGAAACGTCGTTGATGGTAAAATAATATAGTAAATAAATTATTGTACTCAAATTGCCGTTTTTGCTTAAGTTGATTACCACAAGAGCGTAATTTTTACTTAAGTATTACTAACATTTTATTCAATAACTATCGAATACAGCTACTATGCATTAGATCCAATTAACGCTTTAATTAATTAATTTTGCTGGGAAAGTTCTACATGTCAACCACCGCGCCTTTATGGCAGTGGCTTTTTCTGTATAGGAGCACATGAGCACGTGAACCCCATAAACAAATCGTCGATTACAAACTAATAAAATCTATTACTCGATCTTAATATATTCGTGAAATGTAACGCAGCGAAACGAATAAACTACGTGACGTTCCTTTCTATACATATGTATGTAAGTACATCGCGAGCAAGCGATCGACGACGGAGCACGTGCGCCGAGTAGGCGGGACTACGTTGATTTTATCCAATGTCTAGCCGCATAAAGGACGTAGCGGAGGAGGGGAGGAATACGGCAGATTCCGTATGAACGGTGCACAAATTGAGTGTGCTCCTGTGCTCGCTTTCGTTGCGTTCCCGAGTCACGTTAACAAATCGATCATCAACGTTCAGATATCGTGTTTTACGGATAAACTATATTATATATATTTAGTTTATGAATGACTTACCGTTCACAGGTCGTAACTACCATAAGAACTAATACTGTTTGCTGGTGACAGTTTTATAATGAAACCAAGGGTGCGTAATTACTTTAATTTATTAAATAACATACTGCTGTAGTGTTTTATTAAAAAAAAATTATCTGAATAAATTTCTTAATTTAATGTTATTTTCATTTGAAAGTTGTTTTGATATTTTAGGATAATGGTGTATTTCTTTATACTTTAAGTTTTAACAGAATTTTCGTGACTATATATAACATTATATTATTTATTTCACTATTGCTATATTTTTTCGTATTGGACGGATTTTTCCCAGGTTTTTTGTTTGTTTTCTGGCTCTCTGCTTCGTACGTGCGAGCGAGAGAGCCAATGTGATATAGATATCGGGGTGGCTCACATGTGTTGTTTTCTTTTGCTTGGAATTTAAAAATTTTAATATATTAATCTATTGATTTGTTGCTGATATTAAGTCAGTGCTCAATGTTTTTAATCACACTCGTGCAGTTTAGATGAGTAATTAATACAGGTCTGTATTAAATTTAATTTTATATTTTAGTTTTAGGTATAAGATTTTCAAAGTATTGTAGATGATAAAGTTGATATAATTAGCACAATAATCATGGTTGTAACAATTTAAATACTTAGTGTTAATTTATAAATATCTTAAATTTAACTTTGTAAAAAAAAAGGAAATTAGACAATATATTTGTTATAAAAAAACTATCTATTTTATTTAAAACACTGATTTAAATTTTCGTTTGAGGTACTTCATCTACAGCAATACGTTTATTAAACCCGCGCACATAAAATCACAAACTTAAACTCGTAAATCTTTAACTGTTCCAAAAAAACGTACATTTCCCTCAAAGATACAAATAATAATTGATTTTTTTTAGAAAAACAAAAATAAATTGGCAACAGCGCAGCCACAGTTACAAACTACGCCGCATCGTTAAATCCCTCTGCAAAAAGCCGATAAAGCAAAGCCGCCACTAATGCGCTTTGGTGCAGTCGACAAATAAAAAAGAATATATAAAGTACCCAAAAAGAAGTTAATGAAATGCACCCAAAACAAACAAAGTAGTATTGTAAGTAAACACTAAACAATATATAAATAAGAACTATGGATGCGAACAGTTTTACTGTGCAATATTTGAAAGACAATTTTAATTCGTTTAGTTATGAATAAAAAATTCAAGTTAAAAGTATGGGCAGACCAAAACCAGAACTTAATTTGACGCAAACTACAAAGGGCAAATTTAGAGACCTTACAAGAAAATTTAAGAAGGACATGTACGAAAAAAATGATTGGATTTTAGTTAAAAATTTGCATGTTCTTGATTTTGTGAACACCCTTCGTTTCCGACCACGAGCCGCCACTGCTTTATGACTATTGTGCATTTCGTGCATGTAAAGTGCTGGTTCCAAAGTCATTGATATAACAATTGAACGTTATTTATTAAAATTTGTATCTACGTTGCTTCGTGGCAAAAGTTCAAAATTTATTAGTCAGTGTTATTGGCAACTCGATGTGAAACCCTCATCAGATCCAATAAGTCACCGCCAGTCGGGTAAAAACATAATTTCTCGCCATTAAACTGAACCAACGCAACTCTATTAGAGGAGAAAAATCGCCTTCCACATGAACACGCCGTGCCCCAGATACCTTTTAATGTGCCGAATGTTTTGTAATCTGTCGCCCATTTGTTAACCGTCACCCGTGGACGGGTCCCACAAATGAAGACATCAATCCAGACACCTCTACATAGTCGGATTGGCCGCTAAATACCATCGCTTACAAATCGCAGGGAATATTTCATCTCCTCCCGGTATACAGGAGTGAGTGTAAAGTATAAATGATTGGGTGGCGACCTTCTGGACTATTAAGGTACAGCAACGTTATCTTCTAGAATTAAAACGTTATTACCACGGCCGGTAAAAACTTTGAAATCGTTTCAATATAACGGAGAGACAAGTTAACAAATGCTTTAGGGCGTGTATGGTTAGTTATTTAGTATACCAGCAAATTAAGGACGGACCTGATTTTTTATTTTTTATATTACTTCCATTTTACGTTGCTTTAATTATCATTATCTCCAGCGGAACCTTTAGAATTGGTGTTGCTTCATTTGTTCTCTTGCATATACAGATATTACGAACGATTTACTTCGGAAAAACAAGGTATTTATCAATGGTGATGTGCCCACTGTGTAATTTATAATCAGCTGCTGATGAATTGCAAAATTGGAATGCTTTGGATACCTTACAAACCGAATTTAAAATAGGCTATTACTTATTACTGTGAAAAGCAAAGGGTAGTAATTAGAGTTCGAACGCTAATTATTCGAGCCATTTTCATTTTAAACTAGTAATCATCAAAACTACTCGCCATCTACCGAGCCCGCATTACGTTTGTTAAAAAAAAATTCAATGAGTTGCGTTTTCCCATAATTAATCTTTAATTGGTTATTAGAACACCAAGACTCGAACTGCTTGTACTAACTTGTTTGACAAAGTCTCGACATTCGGCGCACTTACATAAACACTTCACCAGTCATAATAAATTTCGTTAAATCACTAATAAATAATAAAGACAGCGAAGGTACGCCCAGCGAAATATCAAAGACGTCTGACAAAACGTTATTTACTTTAACCGTGATATATATTACGATTATTTATATATGATTCAAACCAATTCTTCACATTTCCCCTAATTCCCATCTCTTCAAGTTTATTTAAGAAAATAGAATGATATGAACTGTCAAATGCTTTCGTTAAGTCATAAAAAAACCACTACATTACCGCGGTGAACGAGTAAATATAGTTTAGCGATCGGTTGCCTCGTTTTGGTTTTCTCGGTGCACGAACGACCTAATACCTTTCAAAATACACTCCTGTTCTATAGAGTAACCCCCATTTTGATTAATATCTGGATTACCTGATCCCAAAATTGTACGATAAAGTGAGATTAGCGCAGAATCCTTCATTGTTTCTTCGGCAACAATTATAGCACTTCCGTGGAAAACCCTGCATGTATAGGGTACACATCACGGTAGCTAATTGTAGCTACCCGAAGAGGCTCTGTAGGCTAATATCAATATGGATCTTCACTATAAATTTACGCTTTCTTTCTTGGCCAATCTTCAGGTCTTATTGCTTCTTGCTTCCTTGTTATTATAATTGTAGGTGAAATTAGAGCTGCAAAAATATTAGCAACACACGTATAAAAAATCAATTATTGTAATTTCTAAACAATTTCATAAATTTTTAATGACCTCACTTTACTTATTTAAAATATTCATAATTGTATTTAATAGTTGCTTCTCAGTATCTAGTGGCTCTTTCGTAATATTAAGTGTTACCGTGTCCTATTTTTCTTTCTAATTTTTTGTTTTAGTTTGCAGTCCTGCACCATTTTCTCCAAATACTTCTATACCAGAACTAGCCTTGAAGATGCCTTCCCAATTTCTTCTTGCGTGTGATTATATCTGTACACATATTTTCTATATTGTCATTTGCTTAGGTGTTTTTTAGTTATTACAAATTTTCTCATTCGTCTCATCAGCAAGACCTAGACTAACTGCTAAAGAATTTGTCATTCCAGATTTGTTTCCCCTAAGAACGAATCAATTTTCCCAAAATACATGTAGCGCGTGGATCCCCGGCTTGTTTCACTTTGATTGTCTTTACTGGATTTATAGGTTCTTAATTAGTTTTTCCATTTATCACTGCATTGTTTTGAACAACGCAGAAAGAATATACTTTAGTATAAGTTACATAACAGTGTACTATAGTGCAAATTTTTCATTTCTGTTTCTATTACATCCCACACATGTTTACGTACTCTAAGGTGCTGTAAATTCTCATTATGGTTTTTTATCGCATTTCTTAAGCAAAGGGACTTCTCGTGGCTCCAGGATTCCTTGAAGTTATTGTTTGCCATCTGCTCACATGGTTCTGCTACTTTTTTACTTCTCATTTCTTCCGCAGACCTCATGATTGTTGAGTGAGCAGTGAACATGCAAAATTATACTCTAAAACATTTCTTACGTGCATACTCACAAGATACAAATAATAACTAACTTTACTAACCATTATCTGCTCTTATAGCATCTTTAAATATCAGTAATTCAAAGCTTTCATTGGGTGCAGCATCATATAATGTAATATTTTGGTTTTCCATATTTATTTAAACTTACATACACTAACAGTTACACCGTTTGTACAACAACATAACGAACATAACCAAACCGATTAATGTTATGAAATTACTATTTTGCCGTTTTGTTTTTTTGAAAGCAAATTATTATCATTTTATTATTATACTCATATTAATTATGTTCAGAATTTCTTTTTTTTAGACTAGTTAAGTAGTAGTGTTTTTTACAGGATTAATTATTTTGTATTTAGTTATATAAGACAGGTATGCATTCAGTAGTGAAGAGATTTTTACAAAGCAATTTTTCCCGCACGGGTAAGTTAAAAAAAAATTTTGATTTTTTTTAACTTACCCGTGTGCCTTATTTCTAAAGCAACCATCATTGGTTGCTTTAGAAATAAGGCACTGGTGCTGCTCAGTAATGGGTTGCACTCACTCAATGTCCTCCAAAGATTAGTTTCCTGATCAACTAGAAGTACATGACGCAGGTAAATTAAATATTAATATGTACGTTATATATCTTGTAGATATTGAAGAACCCTCGATACTGCTTAAGGAAAGTCTTGATATGTTCATGATTTCATCTAGTTCTGCCATGGACAGGAAGCATGTACAGGTGCGTACTGAGTGCTTATTTATGTTTTTAAAAGGTTTGTTTTAATGGGACATATAACAAAAATACTTCAAGCGTCAATAAAAATTAAAATTATTGTGTTCTCACATATATGCGACGGATAACTTACTATACTCCTTAGGAAAATGGAGCAAGCAACCAACTTAGCAGCATAGCAGGAAACATTTCAATCTCCCATATCGGTAAGCATACATTGTTCATAGCATATATCCTGATATTTTATTTTCTTGTACTTATTGTGTAACCAGACATAATTACGTAAAACAATGTGATACACAGAGTAAGTAGTTAGCTAAGTTCTTGTTTTCTTTCCTTTTCTCATAAATATATATATTTGATACATAATTTAGGATTAAACGTTTTTTTTATTACCTTACCTGACTTTTAGGATGGGGCAGTTTTTTAAAGGTTTGCACAAGGGCGACTCGTAAGTACGCAGCGGCCCTGGCGGGTGTCATAAAGTTTACATAAGAGAACAAAGCGTGCAATCGGAACCAGGTTTAATGAGCACATAGCAAGCTATCGTTGTGGTAGGTTTGAATCTTCCAGCGTTGCTCAACGTGTAAACGATACCGGACGTAAAATCGATATAAAAAAGCCTTGAATCAGCGAAAAATGTACAATCGCCAAAAATTTTTTTTTTTGAAGTTGAAAGTTCTTCATTTGACAGATGTGTATACATGTATATAAGAACACAATTTGAAAATGATATATAGGTATTAATACATTTATACATATAACAGTACATGCATACAGTCACGCTTCGTGTCCGCTGTTGGCATTTTTGCTTTTGTACATTTGGTGCGTAGGACGAATAATATAAAATGGGTAAAATATGCATACATATTAAGTAGGTATGTACCTATTTAAAATGATAGTTTAAAGATTAAATTAAATAATATATATCTAATATGATTTAATTAGTATCTAAGTTGAGCACTGTAACTTTTCTATTAATATATCTGCGTTTTGTATTATTTTATTTGTAATTTTGTAAGTTGCGAACGTCAACACAACACCAGTATTCATTACGGTGCCGGTGTTATATGATTTAGTATTGTTTATGCGTCTATGGATTAGGTACATAGAATGCATACGCGCACGTGCGTATCATCAACGTTTTCATTCATTTGTCCGTTACATATTATAGTTTATAATAGTATACGATTAGGGCAGATTAGGGTTAACTGTGTAATTAATTGTTGCGGGGTGTGTTTTAGTTTTTGTGGTGACTACGAGGTAAGCAAAACTTTGAACATGTCATGGCATTTATAAGATAATTGGAATGCTCAATATCGCTATGTTCAGAAATCGTTTAATAATATAATTGTAGGAATTTTATGCATCATATATGTACTGCATCTACCAGATAAATTGCTAGTTGATTTGCTTAAGAGATTCATCTCGGTAGATAAGCGTCATAACCTCAAATAGAGGTTAGAATACGTTGTGTTGTTTATTGTTTGTACGTAGAATGTTTTCAAATATTATGAAATAAAGTAAAAATAAGTATCGTAAGTATTAGAATGTAGCTACCACTCCAATTATTGAAAATGCTCCAAATGTATTAGTAGGTGTTGATAATGTTGTACGATGTTTTATTCATGGTATGATCTAATACAATTGGCATTGTTTTAGAGGCCACAAGGAAACGCCATGAGAGCGCCACTACCGAAGATATGAAAAAAGCCATAGGGTTGTACCTGGCACCAGCCAGGCTAGACTTAAAATGTGTATTTTTCATTTTATTGGCTTATTCAAATAAAATGATAATAAATACGTTTGTTTTTTATTTAGAACACTTCAATTAAAAAATAGTGATTAATTTGATAAACCTTCAGTAAAAGATGCCAGAATTATTGATTATTAACTTGTATGGTTAGTGTGAAAAAACAAGTTCTTGCCTTTTAAACAACTCTATGTATGTTTCAACTTTTCGTTATCGACGTTATACATTCTAAATAACCAAGAACAATTTTAGTTCATTTTGACAAATTAAATATATTGCATAAAAAATCTCAATTTTCATATAAATATTTTACAAATATTTTAGAAAAAATATAGCGCTTACATTAATTTTAAAATATGGAATAAATATTTTTATTAAATATTTTATCTATATTTAGAAAAAATATGAAAAATATATTCAAAAACCTCTCACGCAAAATATTTATAAAATATATTTTTAAAAATATCTATGTAATATTTCTGGCTGTTAGGGTAGTCTTCCTATATTTGCGAAGTATTTGTTTATTTCTTCAGCTATTTCTTTAGTGTCTTTTGTAATAGTTTTATCCTCTCTTTCGATAGCTTGTATTTCTCGGTTTGTCCCTTTTCTTGCCTTTTAGTTCGGTAACTGTCACGTTTCATGTTTTCGCAGCATCGTTGTTGTATTTTTCGAATTTTTGTGTGTAATGTTTTCTCTTTGCGGTTTTCATCATATACAGGGTATTATGGGTTAAACGCATACAAAACCTTTCAAAAAACATTCAAATAATATTGAATCGCGAAGCGGCACCCCTACACCATTCAAGTTTGATTTATTTATGGAGATAGAGAAAAGAAAATATGTACAATCGCCTACACTAATATTTAGCACTCGAACAATTGACTCGACGCTTTGATAGTGTTAAATATTAATGTCGGCGGCTGTAGATTCGCTGCTAATTCTTGGTATTTCGAAAGGTCCAGTAGGTGTAACAAAAACACTGGTAAACATGTTTCCTTTTTAGAGGGAGATAGCGGTGCGCGTTTAGGTAATATATTTTTTTTTTGCGGAATTCATTCAGTCTTCGGTTGATAATGGGGAACTCGTGTGTTCCCGAAACAATACGCGTGAATTTTGACGTCAAATTTGAGGCAGGTCAAGGTCCGCGATCCAAACACCGCCATATTGGATTTTGTCCTGTGTATTTTAAATGGGTGTTTTATTAGTGAATATTTGGAAGTGATTTGTATTGATATTGAGAATAAATATAGACTATTTTTGTGTTAGGTATATCCCTTGTGATGTACAGTACATAAAAATAATGAAATCTTTCTTTGTATTTTTTGAACGATAAGTGATTTTAGTGTTACGAGTACGTGTTTAGTGGGAAATTGTTTTTTTTTCTCCTTTAAATTATGTAAGTTGATTATTCTGATACTTAATAACAAAGAAGGTAGTTTAAAAAGTTTAATCTGCAGGGAACTTTTCAATATGGGTATGTGCTGGGTCCCTGGGTGTACACATTACAGCAATAGGGAAACATGTACCTTCTTTACTTTTCCGAAACCTGGAACTAAAGAGTATGCGCAGTGGGTTAAGCTTATAAGGTATGTGAATGGAATTTATGACATTCTTATGGATATGAAATATCAAATAAATTCTAGACGTGATTCTACTCCTGGGCCAGGCGCACGTGTGTGCAACTGCCACTTCGAAGGAGGGCTACGGTCAAATTTGCCTACAATGTTTCCTTGGAATGCTACTACCCTTTTCCAACAGCATCATCTCTCTCCTGAGAAGAAAAAAACAAGAACACATGTACCGGAGACAGAATATCCAGAATTAAACCTGATAACAAGCTTGTACTATTGTATACTGGTTTGGCCGAGGCCAAGATATTTGAGTAATTATATAACCTCTTTGAAGGTTTATTGTTAGCATTCAACCTCAATGTGTATTGAATTCTTCTAAATTTGAAGATGTAACACAACATTAAATAAAAATTTTCGACTTAACTATATACTTTACTAAGTCGAAGACTATTGATAATTAAAACAGATATCATAAATATATAAGCTTTTGATTTTGTAAAAAAAAATTAGTCACATTATTAACAAAGGAAAATAAAAACATCAGAAGTGGAATAATAAAGTTTTATTGATTTAATAAATGCTCAATAAATTGAGTAACATAAAAGTTCTCTGAACTCTTCAACTGCACTTTCAGATACCTCTGTTTCACATGTAACATAATCGGCTCTTCTTGGAGGGAACAAATACTCCAATGTTTCAACACCACCTTCTACAGTTGATTTTGGAATATTCCAAGAACATTGTGTATCTGTAACGCTCACATTGTCACGTGCATAAATACATAGTGCAGCCATGTGATGGCAAGAAACAAGTCTCCTTGGACAGGTACAGATACCTTTTACTATGCCATCTTCTTTATCAATGTGCATCTGTAATTAACATAATGTGGAATTACATTGGGTTCAGTTGTACAATAATAAAACTACCTCTTACCTCTATATCGTACTGCTGTGAACTGAAGGTACCAGCATATATGAAAGTGAAATTAAAAAAAAATTAAATAAACTAGCTCAGTGGATAAAACTTTAACAGAGCGCAAAAGACTAATTGATCTCAGGTAACTTTCATGAAAAGTAATTGTGGGCGTTTGAAAAATTTGACTTTCTTTAAAATCCCCAAAGATTAAAATGAATGATTCAAAAATAAAAGAACTATAATTTAGAATGATATTTACAATCATTAATTTTATTGTCAAAAAAAAAAAAAAAAAAAAAACATTTAATACAAATTACAGGGGTAAAAAAAAACCGTAGACAGAAGGTCTTGGTTGAAACCAAACCCTGCGTGAATTTACAATTTAAAAAAGGCAATGCAAGTCCTTCAACAAACAAAATGGTAGATTTGTTCTAGAAGAAAATCCAAATCGCACAAAAAATCCACGTGATCTTAAAATTACAACACACTAAAATTAATTTAAACGTGGAAAAACAAGTAATAAGATTAAATTAAATTTTAATACCAAGCTCAATGCTTAACTTCACCTAAACCGAGGTGATTAAATATTCAAAACTAAAATTGAAAACTACGAAACGGAAAAATTAAAATCTTAAAACAAAAAACACAATTTCTTCTAAAGCAAATTACAATAATTACTGATCTTATATCCAAAATGTACACAATTAAACACAACAGCAATAATTAAATATAAAAGTTCCTTGACAGCTGATAAAATTCAATTAAACCGAACTACATATTAAAATAAAAATAAATTTACCAAAAATGGCATCAAAGAAAATAAACAACATCTACTTACAGGTAACTTTCAACGAACTACCTCTTGAGAGGCCCTACATCGCATACATATATAAAATTATCTGCGTGCACTCGCAGCGCATAAAATACAACGAGAATTCACTTGAATATAACAAAATATACAAAATATATATACAATGCTGACGAAGGCAATAAGTACAAATGACTGAAATTACTTTAAACAGCTGAACAATAAAATACTTAAACTCATCAAACAAATCTATTAACAAAATCTTACTTAAAAATAAAATATTAACTTCTGAGAGAATTTGCCCGACGCATCGACAAAGATTGATCTCTAATAATAACATAACACAGAATTTAAGAAAACCGGGGTGCCAGTCCACAGCAGTACGTTTTATTTCTCATACTAGCACTCATTTTTCCGGTAAGTACAGCTGGCGATTTATTTAAATTAGTAGCCATCTCAATAATATGTCCGCTTTGAACGGCATTTTCACCCCTTTGCAGTTGCTTGTTATCAAAAAAATTGATAGTTTTAAAAAATGCTTTGTGGCCATATTTACAAACAAGAACTGAAGAGAAACCTGCAAATAAATTTATAACTTTAATGATTTTTCATTAAAAATTATACATCTAATTATGAAGAGATACTATATAAACTGTTACATTAAATATATGCTTACAAAATTACAACTTTAACTTAGAAAAATATGAAAAACAGTAATGCCTAATACAGGTACTGTGACTCCTTACGATTAAATCGTTTATAAATCAAAATTAAAAGAAAACTTCCGTTATTTTTATATACCGCTATATAAAACATCACAAGGAATATACCTAACACAAAAATAGTCCTTATTTAATCTCAATATCAATACAAACAGGGGCGCTCCGACCCGGGGGTGCTAGGGGTGCGGGGCACCCGGGCGGCAAGTCAAGAGGGCGGCGATAGCCGCCTTGTTAAATAAAGAAAATGTCAAAAGTAAAATAATTGATATTGAAAAGAATAAATTATATTTCGTAATTACTTAGATATAAAAATATTTTTTACAATTAACTGAATTTAAACAAATATACATTAGTTTTAAAAACGCAAAAAAATGGTGGCATTTCTAATTGTAATAATTTTTCTGATGATTGCAAATTGCTATTGAATTTATTTATGTCACTTTCTTCGACAAAATGTTGTTCTCAGAACCTCTTGCAAATATTCGAGGATTCAGCTTCTATTTAACGCGAAAATTAAGAAATAACTCATTGCCTCATTTTTTCAACAAAATATTATCCCTTATTCTAAAAAGTTATCGCCAACGTCGGTGAATTTACTTATACAACAATATCATTTTACCATTCTTGTTTGAACACGTTTAAAAAAATCACTATCACCCCACCCGAACCCATCATCGGCCAACGATCTGTCGCTCTGCTCTGCACTATTTAGCAGGAAATTACTTGTTTATAGTCAGAGCTTATAAATACAACCCCACGCAATTTACGTTTATTTTAAATGTGTTACCTCTTATTCAACACGATTTTGGTCGCTAATTTTTGTGCTTGATTTTGTGATGCTGGTCAATGAAAATAATTAAAGTAGGTACACCTTAAAAATTTTTTCTTTTGCACTTAAAATTTAATTAAAGCTTTTAAATATTGTTTTGATATTGTTTTATAATGTATTGTTTTTCAAATGATGCACCTCGTATCGATTGATTCAATTTATAGCATATTTTTAATGTGTGTGAACTAGATAAAAACGTTTAATACGATTTTCTCTAAATTTATTATTTCGTGAGATACAGGATATATAGTCGTTTATTGAAATATTTTTATAATGTTAACGGTTTTAATACATATCAAAAATTGGTGAACACTGTTCACTGATCACTGAACAGGACTTTTTTGCTATTAGAAATACGAAAAGTAGTTACATAGACAACATAGAACACCCACGCATCAGCGATATAATATGATATCATACCTTAATTTTTTACAGATGTCTGATAAGCGAAAAAAAGCTTTCTGGGGCACAATACAGAAAGAGAAAACTGGAAAAAGAGAATTAACAAAGAAGGCTTGTGGTTCTCTTGAATCTTTTTAATCTCAGATGCGCCATCAAGTTCCCGAGATGCAAATTGACAAAGACCGAAATTGTAAACGTCAATGATAGCGATAGATCACAAGAGAACAATCATATCCGTCAAACATAACTCAAATGGAAGATGTTTTAATTGAAGAACCAAATCTTGAAACCAGTGAAACCGGGACTAAAGAGGACTCGGAAGATCGGGGTTGGCTGAAAGAAGTAAGTTTCGACAATATTTGTCAAGTTTCTTATAGAGATGATGCCTATAAGGATCCCAGCTGTTGGCCTTCTGTATTATCAGATAAATTAAATTAACTTTAGTAGAGTTAGGTCCTACCCAACTTACAGAAGCGGATGTAAATTTTCCTTTAAATAAAGATAACAGAGCCTTTGCATCTAGTTATTATAAAAGAAAATAAGTAATGGGAAATAATTCCAAGAGTTTGGCTGGTGTATTCAAGATTAAAAGATTGTGTATTTGTTTTCCTTGCAAAATATTTAAAACCTTTTCTAGTGCCTTTGTTGAGGATATAACGATTGGAGACATTTATCTCAGGTTACAGAACGACATGAAAAATCTCAAAGTCACATTTTTAATACAAAATCTTGGATCGATTTAAATAAAGCAGTTTCTCTAAAACATCTACCGATTCACTAAATGAGCAATCGATAAATATGGGAAAAAGATAGATGGTTTCAGTGTTAAAAATATAATTTATACCGTTAAATTCCTAGCTGGTCAAAATTGAGTTTTAGAGGTAAAAATAGTAAGTTATACGATCAACAAAATGAAATTTTTTAAAATTGAATAGAAACAATGCAAAGTTTAATGACACAATCTCCGACCACATCACTAGATTAACAGGAATCCATCAAATTGCCTCATTATTTAGGTGCGCATATTCAAAACGAACTGATTTCTCTTTTAGGACAAAAAATAAGGCATGAAATAATATCATTGTTAAAAGTTAGTAAATATTACTCTATTATTTTAGATTCCACCCCTGATCTTAGTCACCAAGACCAACTTACTGTGATAGTAAGATTTCTTCTGTTAAATAATGAATCAAAGCAAATAGAAATTAGGGAGCACTTTCTGGATTTATTTCAATATCAATTCGACAGGACAGGGTTAACTAATGTTTACTAGATTTCTTGGAGACTAACAACATTCCTTTAGGGATTTAAGGGACAGGGTTATGATAATGGTGCGAATATGAAGGGTCGCAATAATGGTTTACAGAAAAAAGTTCTTGACTTAAACCCTAGAGCTTTTTATGTACCTTGTGCAGCCCACAGTTTAAATTTAGTTATTAATGACGCTGCGTCTTTAGAAATTACAAGTTTTTTTGTTATAGTACAGGAGCTTTACGTTTTCTTTTCCGCATCGACTAAACGTTGGCAGGTTTTAAAAAACGAAATCCCAACTTTAACACTAAAACCTCTGTCAGATACTAGATGGGAGAGTAGAGTAGATGCTCTAAAAGTTCTTAGATACAATCTCCCAAAAATATATGATGCTTTATATACCCTCTCTTCCGATAATACTAGAGACTCTGAAACTAGAAATATGGCAAATTCATTAATATTAAAAATAAAGTCGTATAAATTTATTTGCTCCATAATTACGTGGTATAATGTTCTAACAAAAATTAATATCGTAAGTAAAGCTATGCAGCAATCTGATGCTATACTACCGAACATTATTTTTATGTTAGAACAAACCAAAAGTTATTTAAATGATATTAGATCTGACAAAGGTTTTAATGACATTTTAGAAGAAGCTAAATATATTGCCGAAGATATCGATTGCGATCCTTCATTTCCTCCTCCTAATATTGTTAGACCCCGAATAAAAAAACGTTTATTTGACTATGAATGTGTAGATGAGGCTCCAAAAAATCCAAGCGACCAATTTAAAATTAATTTTTAATTTACGATACTGGATACTGCCTTAATAAAACTAGTAGAAAGATTTGAACAAATAAAAGAACATAATACTGTTTTCGATTTTCTCAACGACCTAAATATATTTTTTAAAAACAGATAAATCAGATAGGTCTGCAAAATGTAAATCACTAGAAAGTATGTTACATGATCCCTCTAAAAATGAAAAAGATATTGTAGCTGAAGATTTGTGTGATGAAATTGACAACGTTGCACTCTATATTTCTAATGAAAAGAATGCCTTAAGTGTGATTCAATACCTATTCAAAAATAACCTCATTTATCTCTTTCCAAATTTAGTGATTGCCATACGCATTTTCTTAACATTACCTGTGACAGTGGCTAGCGGGGAGAGAAGTTTTTCAAAACTCAAGATAATAAAAAAATATTTGAGAGCCACAATGGGACAAGAAAGACTTTCAGATTTAAGTATTATTAGTATCGAAAAGGACTTTTCGGAAGGTATAAATATATCAGATATTATCAAAGATTTTGCATTAAAGAAGGCAAGGAAAGCAAAGTTTATTTAACCCCTAAGGTTTCCACAATCATATTAATAAATAAATATTAATAAAGTATGTGTATTAACAAAGTATACGTAAAGTATCTGATATATTAATAAAGCATGTGTGTATGTGTATTACGTAACGTATATTTATTTTATTCTTGTATATTACACTGTAATAATAATTATTATGTAAAATTAATAAAATAAATATTTTTTACAATTCATTGTTTCATTTAAGAGAAAAATATTTCCAAAAAGATTTAGTTACCGATAAAACAAGGGGGAGGGCGGCAAAATTATTATCGCACACGGGCAGCAGATACCCTAGGAACGGCCCTGAATACAAATAACTTTTAAACATTCACTAATAAAACAGCCATATAAAATGCATAGGAAAAAATCCAATATGACGGTTGTTTGGATCGCGGACCTTGACCTGCCTCAAATTTGACGTCACCAGAATTCACGCGTATTGTCCTGAATTAATCAAATCTAATGTAATACGGAATGATCGGATATTTACGTGTCTAAGCATCGTCATTTGAATAATCTTTATTCAGATAATACCCAACTCTTGTACGTTCAAAACAAATATTTCTTCAGGTAAGTATATCAACTGAATATAAAATAAAACACGTAAACTCTGCTCCGAATAGCATAATTTCTCACTCCTTCCCCCGAATAGTCGCCCATCACGCGAGTTCGCTCAGAATCCATCCATCCATCCGTCTATCCATTTGTCCAGCCGCCCGTAGCCGAGTTATCTCGCCTCGAAAGATTGGACATTAATAGTTAATAATGCGGACATAATTACCGCCGTGCTCCATCAATCAGCCCCCTTGTCGCGGAGCGCATGTCCCCTCTCGTCCGCGCCACGCAGTTGCGACTCCCGAGTCCATTACCAGGAGGCGCTGTAGGCAGGATCGCCAGGGGGCAGCAATCGCGCTAATGCCCAACCAACCTTTTCGCTTCCTTCTGGCGCGGCTTTCTTTGTTCTTACTTTTCATTAGCATCCTCTTCTTGTTGTTCTTAACGGAAGGTTACGAGAGTAGAGAGATGAGAATTAATTAATTTGTGACGGGTAATTAGGATGCCTTTGTTTCAGAGCATTCCTAGTTCCTGGCGTTCTTTTATGTTATTTATTAAGCGAATAATTTTTACTTACGTGTATTTTTGATATAAATCAACTTATTTGGAAAAGTGAACTCTCATTACCGATACTTCTCTGTAATATTGTATGTATTTTTTTTGTCAAGTTAAAGATTAAATTATATAAAAGTAGATACATCTTAAAAAGAAATATGATACCCAGAATTACTGTGCTGTGGCGCCATCCGTATTCATTTAGGTGGGTAATAAAACTGACAATCATCTTTTAGTGCCATCTAGTCCACAATAGTCACAATATTATTTTTGGTCATTAAGTAGGAATCTAAATAATAGGTAGGTATCTACAGTACCTAAGATATAAACCCATTTCAGCCCATGAACTTAAACAGTGTTACCCTTCTACATAGCAGATGGCGCACACACGCATTGTGGCGTGTAAACAGTGGATTACACTTGATAAAATATTTCAATTTTGTAACTGTAAAAAGAGAGAGAGATATAAAGTATAAATATTATAACCTTTATGTACAGGGTGAATTTTTTATCTTGAGACAACGGAATATCTCTAAAACACTGCATCAAATCAAAAAAAGATCTTAAGGCTGGGCAAGATTGTTACAGATCCCTGCAAATCGGCAATAACTATAACTTCACAGGTTTTGCATCTTTTAAGGAAGAATTAATGTAAAATTATATAGTAATAAGTTAATATTTTCTAGTTATTGGGTCTCAAGTTAAACTCTTGAAAAAGTAAATAAGAATAAAATTTAATTTTAAACTAATATAAAAAATACGAAGTAGGAGTTTGAGCCCGTAGATGATGTTACATACATCATATGTACAAAAAAGAAAATGAAATTGTACAGTGGTTATGCCAAAACCTATTCAAAATGAAAGATTGACCTTGGTCTTTTTTTTACAACTACATGTACAAAGAAGTATTTGGAACACCTCTACATAGAAAACACCATCTTTGTCCTTTTTGCCGTAAGATGGAGCCGTAAACGTATAGAGAATATTGAAATATGAAATATCCATCTAATAAATGATGCAATATTATTACATTTTAAGAAAATCTATATTTTCGTTTATATTTTATTTAATATACCTATTACGTATAGAAACACTGCAATAGTACTATACACCACAGTGTTCCCGGGGCATACGAGTGAGCTACGTAGATATGTGGGTATGTTGAACAGACGAAGACAACGGTCGCACTATCCCCATTTGCCTACGATGTCCTTAGTGCAACAAAGGAAAAAAAACTATCCACCGTGTCTGCCTGTCGGGGAGAATTGCGTATACAATTTTTGTGGGATTGTAAATGGTTGGTCTTAGAGAATAGAGATAGATATGACAGGATATAAAAAATAGTAATAAGAATTTATGTCTTTTCGGCTAACAGCAGTAGATACCGCCGTATCTTAAATTGTCTTTGTCATTTTAAGGTGTTCATATATATTCAATAAAGCTTCCTCCGAATATTTTTTTTGATTCTTGATTATTAGAAATTGTATTAATTTGAAATACTCAACTTGCTTTCAATTTAAATATTTACAACAGAAATGCACAAGGAGCACGTCGGCCGTTAGAAACTAATACGTGGTTGAATATATCGGGACTGCCGATAAATTCGGAATGAGAAATAAAGAATACACATCAAAAATAAGGTGCGTTTGATGTAGGTATGTTTTATTAATTATCTATTAGCGGATAATTTTATTCACATGACTCATACTACTGGTTAGGAAATTCAAAATTTTGACATTACGCATTTTAGCTGTATTCAATCAGTTACCCAATGCCAAATCCTTTTTTGGCCTGGTCAACTGTAAACACGGGAAGTGACTAGTGCGATAGAGCGTATGACATTTTTTTCTCAGTTCACCCAGTTACTTGCAATGTAAAATATACATAATACCCTTTTATTTATTTAAAAAAAAAACACATTCACCGCTATATTTATTGCCGTGCTAATTATTATTAATGAAAAATTGTCATAAAAAAAATCACTTTGATATAGACTTAAGAAGAATAAGTTCAGTTTTTAAAGTATAATGGTACTAATCTCCATCTGCTGACTGTTAGATTGGGGTATTCTTTTAAAATAAGATTTAAGAAAACTATACCCGATTCTTTAATAATTGAGAATGTAAAAAATACTTTTACCAAATATATAAGAATAAATAATAATTTTTGGCATCTTTTTAACATCGAATGTTAAAACCGTGAAAGGAAATAACATAACATATTTCCACCAGTCGAAACAATTAATAAATTATTTTTATTATTTCTCATATTTAATATTCACTATATCACCATATATTCCCCAAAAATTAAACATGTTTTTTTTTCTCATTATCCCCGATAGCTTTTTTTCCTTTGCTGTACGCATTGGGTACCTACGCTACCTGCTCTGTACGATGTATCCATCTGCAAATCTACTCGACCACTCGACATACTGGAAATATGTTGGAAATAGTAGATATGCTACACATTTCAAATCGGTTCAAATATACTATGCGCTCCTTACTCCACCATTGCCGTTCTATCCTATCCCCTCTTATTTCGTCAAATATTTCTCTGTAACCACCCCATTTGTATTAGTATAAATATTTTTTGTTAGGAACGTTAGCAATGGTACCTACAGAGACCTCTATTTTTTAAAAGAATTATGAATTTTACCATTATTGACAGTGATGAAATTTTTTATAATCTTAATTATAAGTTTTTATAATCTTAAGATTATAAAAAGACAAGAACGACAAGAAGGAGAAGAGAATTCAAAGAGTAGTCAGAAAATCCCCAAAGAAATGCTGAACAACGTTAATGTTCCTCACGAAATATCGAGTGAACAACAAACAACTCCAATATTAAACGAACATACTCCAAGCGACGCAGACTACAATGACGACATAGGAACTTCGACTTCTGATGCGCAGCCCTCCGACGCGACTGTACCACGGAAGACTCAACCTGAACGAAGACGACAACTCCCGTCAAAGTATAAAGATTTTGTTGTACCAAAGACGTTATGTGAAAAGGGAAAGATGTTATAATATATACATGTATGTTTAGTGAAATGTAGGGAGAGTGACCTACTGGCGAACAGATGTATTTCCACGTATTATTAAATATTATTAAAGTATTTCAAGTACTTAAGTTGTTATCATTAGCATATTAACAACCATCTTTCTAAGATTTATAAGTATATTAGGTCTTATTTTCTCAATGTATTTGACCATATGTAAAAACTATGTATTGTTGAACATTAAAATTTTATATTAAACGGTAACTCTTGATTTAAAAATCCCGCATTCGCATTCATAGCTAAAACTTTATAAACTTTAACAAATCTAGTACAATTCTAGCCCCGTTCACACGGCCTGTGGCTTGACGTGTTTGAACTGATGTTTGTCATACCTCGCGCCGTGGGTACGCAAGACTCGATATGGCTCGAGGCGGAGCGGGGTGACGCGGTATATCCCGTGAAATGCCAGTAAATGACTCGGACGTCAGGCAGGCTTGTAGTTCGTCGGATGACGAGCTTCGCGTTCTCACGGCCTGTTAGATAGCTCGTGGGTATTTATACAGAAGTTCTAAAAAGTTTATTAGAGTTTCCTAAAAATAACATTCGGATTAAAGATAAATTTCGTCCACTATTATATAGTTTTTCAAGGATCATCGTTTTTTTTCTTCGGTTAATTTTAAACGTATTTGTTATTTATCTTTGAATATGGAGTGGAACAATGAAATGGTAATAGAATTTCTGGATCTGTACGAGGGAGAACCGATTATATGGAATCCTCAACACGAACAACACAAAGAAAAAAATTTAGTGTATGATGCTTGGAAACGGATTCTAAATAACTTAAGTGTCGATTGTTCTTTAAAGAAATTAAAAAAGAAAAAAGATATTCTGATGGCCACCTACAGGAAATTGACAATGAAAGTTAAAAACAGTGCAAGAACCGGGGCTGGAACTAACGAAATATATAAGCCAGAATGGTTTGCGTACGACAAAATGGCGTCATTTTTGCACAATGTTTACACACCAAGAGGAACTAAAACTATCGAGGTGAGAAAGAAACACTTGTGATCATTTTGTTATTAAATTACTTCAATCTTTCAAATACTTTTGTATATGATGTAGAAAAACGAAACATGGGTTGTATACAAACCCATGTTTCGTTATTACTATATACTATTTCAAACTCCATTTATTTATTTATTTTTATTTTATTTTAGTATAAATTAACTTGTGTAAGAATAGAGGCTGCAATTAAAAATAAACTAAAGTAAACAAAATTCAAATTTTCCAAAACGGGCATCAACTAGAGCAAAAAGAGTACCAAACTAAAGGTTGTTGTAAAAATCTGTGGATGTATTCTTTGGACACTGTATTACGACATGTTTCCTGTCAATCAAACCTAAACAGTTCGGATAGTTCCATAGATTTTCATATCGTTGTGCCGTATTTAGCCACTCCTTTTCGTTCTCCCGTAACTGAAAAAAAGCGTATTATACAGGGTGTCGCACGACGAATGTCAGCGGTCTATAAATGGAAAACAATTTACCAGAAAAATTGAAAATTTTGGGCGTATACTAACATGAATTTGGGCTAATCGAGAAAAATCTGCACAATTCTCTTGCACATTCGGTTATACGGGGTGTTGACAATAATTTTCTTGTTTTAAATGCAACAACCTGTATATTTTTATATTTTTGAATTGCCCGTAAAATTATAGTTAAAATTTATGTAGGGATTCCTTACCTAAATTCATTTGTTTTCGAGATATTTCCGATACGTTATTGTGCCATATGCTACGTGTTTGTATCTACCCCGTTTTTCGCGAGTTTTTTTCTAGTGTATTCCGCGATTAAATTGTACTTTCAACATCCTTCTAGTGTAATTAGACATTCCCGTTGTATTGTTTAAGGAATTCGCGCTTGATTGTGTGCGTAGTATTAGATCCAGGTTTGAAGTGCGATGGTGCATGCCAGACAGAGATGCACGCGACTTGCGCTGGATTATCAGTTGAAATGATAGATATAATGAAAACACCAGGAATGTCATGGAAGTGCAAGAAGTGTTTACTTATAGCCCCGTCAATTAGTACCAATGACCTACTACTGACGAAACTCTCTGATTTACAATCCGATATTAATTCCATTAAATCATCCCAAACTGACATAATGCAATCCCTTACTTTTTATAGTAATAAGATTGACGACTTCAACAAAGAACTAAGTGAATTTAAGGGTATCTTTAAGGAGTTCAAGGATTGGAAAAAGGAATGTATTGATCTAAAAACTGAAAATGAGTTACTTAAAGTTGAAATTGATAATATACAGCAATATCTGAGAATAAATCACGTTGAATTATCGGGTATTCCGGAATCTAATGATGAAGATGTTGTCCAATTAGTTAAATCTATTGCGACTGTAATTGAAATGAACCCCTTGAAAAAAACAAGTTTTTGTCATCTTTTCGAACCCATCGCGGTATCACTGCTTCCAAAATTGGTTTTATAAATTGTGTTTCATTGATTTACTGTAACGAACATCTATCCATCAAGAACAAGGAACTTTTTTGGAAAACACGTACTTTTTGTAAATCCAACTCAATGAAATATTGTTGGACAAGGGATGGTAAGATCATTGTTCGAAGAGACGATCGATCTAAAGTTCATCTAATCGCTCGAGAATCACAACTTGATGTATCGGTTCTTCAATAGTGCTGTATTATAATACAAATATTTGAGTTTCACATTCTATGTAAAATAAATTATCGTTTTGTTATCAAAATGTAACCGATCTTTACAGAGTAGGTAAAACCGATAAGCATCCCATATAATCAAGTTTATCTCAGTTTTTGTGCGGGATGACATTCTTAAACTCTCTAATACGTTGAAGGAATCGGGTATAGTTATTAAAAGAGATTTGACACTTGAGGAAAGGCAAAGTTATGCTATCTCGAAGCAAAATTATAACACTGCTAAAAGTTATAATTTAGACCCAAAGATTTCGGGAAATGGGCTAGTTATTAGCGATCAACATTTTTTCCATAGAAGCTCTGGCTACAAAAGCAATTGACTTTGCACATCTTGCACCGCCTGCAAGTAATGAAAATACAGAGACTCCTACAATCCATCCGGTTGAAAATTTCCCTCCTTCAACTACTGAAAGTAGCAACACCATGGGTTTGCGATCAAAGATTAAATCAAGTCAGAAGGATAGCATACTTAGTTAGAACTTTAAAAAGAAAGTAACTCTGTATTGCTAGTTTCTCTTTTTACTTATTGCTCTCCCACTTATAATGGTGCTTAAAATTGGACATCTCAATATAAGATCTTTGCCAGCTCATTTCAATGAGTTACAAATATTACTCGCAGTAAATAATTATGATGTATTTTGGCTCACAGAAACCTGGCTTTCACATCAATTGCCTTCAAGTTCTTTTGTTATTCCCGGATATTCAATGTTTCGTAAGGATAGAGATACAAGAGGAGGCGGTATTGCTATTTATTTTAAACACTATTTCAAGATGTCACTACAAATTGGTAATATTTTGCCACATATGGAGTATTTATGGGTAGAGTTGGGTAACAGAGACACAGCGATTGGGGTATTCTATCGTCCACCAAGAAGTGACTTTGCTTTATTTTTGGATAACTTTGAAGATTTGTTAACGGAATCTCTTATATCACATAATGCAACCATTTGTGTGGGTGACTTTAATGTAAATCTCCTAGATGTCACTGATGGGAGAACATGTGCTCTACTTGATATTTCTAGCTCTACAGATACTAAGCAATTAATACATGATCCCACTCGTATAACAACAAATTCCTCATCCCTTTTGGATTTATTTATTGTGAGCAATGGCAATATCTGTTTGCAAATCGGGTACCTTTCAGAATAACCTATCGGATCATTTAGGCATTTGTGCTACCTTAAATATGAAGATACCCAAAAATACTACTCGGAAGTTTAGTACCCGTTCATATAAACAGTTTTTCTATGAAGATTTTGTTAATGATTTGTATGCGGTTCCATGGTATTTTATTTATGATCTGCATGACGTTAACTTAAAAGTAAATTTTCTTAATGCAAATATTCTGCGAGTTTTTGATAAACATGCTCCAATTCGTGAGGTAACTGCCACAAAGCTACCGGCACCTTGGCTCACGTATAACATAAAATTAATGATGAAAACGAGGGATAAAGCTTTTCGACGCTATAGATGTACAAATAATCCTATCCACTCTCAATTCTACAAAACCATGCGTAATGAAACCAACCACGCTTTCAAATGGGAAAAAGCATCTTATTTTAATTATCACTGCCTACAGCATCGGAACAATAGAAGACTACTGTGGAATGAGCTGCTAATTTGAATATTGGTAACAAATCATTCTCTGTATTGCCTGATAAACTGCGTGATTTAGACGAATTAAATAAGCAGTTTGCACAATCTGCATTGGTGCCTGCCTCCAATAACTATCTGCAAACATATAGTGTTCCACACAGTCACCATTTTAATTTTCATCAAATTACGTATGGAGAGGTTCTGACAGCTTGGAATCAATGTAAAAGTAATGGTACCGGCTCTGACAGAATAAATCTTAAAATGTTACTACTGTTTGTACCGTTACTGCTGGACTATATAGTGCATATCTTCAACTGTTGCATTACATCTTCAATTTATCCCGATGTATGGAAGGAATCCTCCGTCACACCTCTGCCCAAAATATTGACGGCAGAAACTGTTAGAGATCTGCGGTCAATCAGCATCTTACCTTGTTTAGGCAAAATTTTTGAAAAAATTCTTGAACGACAACTTCGTGCTTTTATTAATTTCGTTCAGCTTTTACCAGAACACCAGTCCGGCTTTCGCCCATCCTATAGTTGCACTACTGCCATTTCTAAGATAATGGATGATATTTTGCGCGCGACATATAATGGCAAGATAACCGCACTCCTTCTTCTTGATTACACCAGAGCATTTGATACTGTTCATTACCCAACACTGTTATCAATACTACGTTTTGTTGGATTGACTGACGCTGCCTTAACTTTAGTGGAATCTTATCTTACACACAGATGTCAACGAGTTGTTTACAATGGCAAGATTTCCTGCAATGTAATCACATTAACATCCGGCGTACCACAAGGTGCAATATTATCACCACTTTTATTTTTGTTGTACACTTTACGTTTTCCCTACAGTATTACTTCACTGTAACTACCATTTGTATGCCGACGACGCTCAGATATATTTTTCATTTGATGCGGATAAGCTAAGGCAGGCCGAACACTTTATCAATGAAGATATACGCAAGCTAATTGCCTACTCTGATGCCCTCTGTTTACAAATCAATCCTAAAACAACACAATTAATATTATTTGGACCAAAACAATCCGTAGCCGCTATAAAAAATTCCATTGATATACGTATCAATAATGAATATATTCAACCGGTAGACTGCGTTAAAAATCTTGGCATGTTCATCGACTCACAACTGCGCTTCAGCAATAACACGTCTTCGCTAATCAAAAAATCAGTGGTAGCTTTAAAATGTATATTTCCCCATAGAAAAGTTCTAGATCTTGAAACGAAATCATTGCTGTGTGAATCGCTTGTACTTTCTCATTTTAACTATGGCGCAGCAATTTATTCACCTTGCCTGACGAAGAGAGACCAATCAAGGATACAGAGAGTACAGCACTCTTGCGTTCGTTTGGTGTATGGTATGCGAGGCAGGCGTGGAGTTACGCGAAAAATTAGAGAGGCTAGATTGCTCAACATGCGGAACAGGAGAATTTTGCAGTCCGCAGTGTTTTTCCTGAAGATCATTTCCAACCAAACACCTATGTATCTCTACAGCAAAGTTGAATTCAGGCATCGCACACATGATTTGGACACACGAGGTAGACTCCTCATGTCAATTCCTAAACACATAGACTTTCAATGTTTAAACGTAGTTTTACCTACAATTGTGTTGTAACGTGGAACACTCGTATTTACCCTATCATCCGTGGAGCAAATTCATCCATTGGTGTCTTCCACCGTACCATGAAATCACATTACGACATTGGATTACACAGACGATAGTTAAGACATATTACAGAGTTAGTGCTATTATTAACAACTAAAATTTGTTCTAATAAACTAAAAGTCAGCAAATTCTTGAAATCATTATTAATTTTCAAAAATCAACTCGTTTCCATTGAGTGTATTGACAATTCAGTAAACTTTAACCTCACTTTTGTTCCTAACGTTCCTGTTATTCGTATAACTGCAAGGGATCGTATGGCGTTATGTTATTCCATATTACGTAGTGTCAATACTATAAATTTTATTTTATAACGTACACTTATCGGAAACAGCAAACCACTTCAGACTGTATAATATAAATACATGCTATTTGTTGATAGCGTAGACGTCATTATGATACAACATAAGGGGGTTTAAGGTTTTGTAAGGGCTTGCGAATGTCACTTTTGATAAAGAAGAAGATGATAAAGAATCGAAATATCTCGAAAACAAATGAATTTAGGTATAGGGATCTCTACATAAATTTTAACTAGAATTTTAAGGCCAATTCAAAAATATAAACCATATGAAAATCAATGGAACTTTGCTAACTGTTTATTAGATGTGATTGACAGGAAACATATCGTAATACAATGTCCAAAGAGTACATCGACAGACTTTTACAACTGTAAGGGAACCTTTAGCTTTGTGCTTAAGGGAAATTTAAAAATATACATGGTGTTGCATTAATATAAGAAAGTTAATGTCAACACCCTGTATAACCGAATGAGACGTGTGCATATTTTTCTCGATTAGCCCAAATCTATATTAGTATACACCAAAATGTTCACATTTTTCTGGTGAATGTATATTTTCGTGTATAGACCGCTGACGTTCGTCATGCACCACCCTGTAGAATCTCTTTCAAATGTAATGTTCTTATTTTATGCTAATATAATTCACAACATGGTTGCAAAAAAGTCGACAATTATGCTTTATTTTCAGAGATTAGAGAATGAACCCGACAATAATAAAGATGATTCACCAGATAATGATGACGAAACATCCTCTAACATCGCTGATCCGCTAGAATCTCCTAGCATACGCATCGCACCTCAAGATGAAGAGAGTCATCTTACTTTCGCAACGGGAACAACAGCAGTTAATCAAGGTGGGCCGCCAAGGGGAAAAAAGGAAAGCCGAAAAGGCAGCACTTGCTGAGAAGCGTATGGATAAGGCTTATCGTTTTTTGAAACAAGTTGCTGATAAGCCAAAAGTAGTAAGAGATGAAAGCTATATTTTTAGCGAACTAGTATGTTTGAAATTGAGAGCTCTAGATGATGACACTCGCGGAATAGCGATGCACGAAATTTACAACTTGTTGTTTAATTTGAAGAATTCGAGGGAACAACATCCCGATATGCCATTTTCTCATAACCATCAACCATATGCTTCATGTTATGTTAAAGAAGGTGGCGTTATGAATCTACATCGGTCACCCGTTTACGGATCTCATGAAAGTTCTGCATCATACGTCTCGACTTCGAGTACATCACAACATGGTGTGAACGATAACAAAAGTGAAATGCGAGGTGTTGATGACATTTCTGAAGTTTACTTATAACTTTGCAAAATTACCTAATTTTAATGACACTAAACACTTTTTTTATTGCGTATCTTTAAAAAATCATTAAACCTTTACTTTTTTATAAACACATGCTTGTTCTTTTATACTAACAAGGGAACACCGGCGGGTGTCCCCCTCCGATTTCGATGAAACTTAACAGATCGAAAGAGTACCTTAAAATAAGAGACACGTATTTTTTTTTTATCGGCGTATCCGCACGATTTTGGGGTACAGCCCCCTCCAAAGTTTGGACGATTTTTCAATTTTTGCAAATATTTCCTAAATTATAACAGATATTAAATTTTCTTCTTAACATAATTTGCAGCATATTGCATGGCCCTAAGGGTGGCGTCCGTATTCGCAAAAAGTTAATAACGGGGACGGGGTACCCCGTACCCCCCATTTTTTTACATTTTTTCTTTTTTTATTCATCAAAAGAAGGCGATTTTACATAGAATACGATGATGTATAACAAGTTTAGAAAATTAATAATTGTAAAAATAGAAAAAATAATAATAAAGCTTCAAAATTAATAAACTTGTCGATTGATATAAATCAAATGAACTATAACAGAAATAAGTTTTATTCTTAACATAATTTCCAGCATAATACATGGTCTCAAGGTAGATATCTTCATAAAAAGCTAATAACGGGGACGGGGTACCCCTACCCCGCATTTTTTTAATAATAAGTTTATTCATTATTATCAAAAAAAGATCGCTTTTACATAGAAAACGGTGATGTATAATAAATTTAGAAAATTAATAATAGTAATAATAACTTAAATAAATATATTATACGTGTCTATTGTGATGAATTTGATATCCACTTATCTACGCATACGTGAGTTTAATTAATACGCGCGATAAGGGATCTGGTGATTAATCATATTATTGTATAGATAAAATAATCCCCGAATGCATAGTAATTAACCACGAACGTTTAAGTGGTCATGTCTGCATTTAGGAAATAGGTATATAAGACGAGTATTCCAAATGAGAACATTAGAAGTCGTTTTTTCGTTACAGTGTAGGTCAGTACCTATAGTTTCGCACAATGGCGGTCGTAAATATAGGAAATATGTTGAACATGTTACTTGCAACGTTTCAAGTTACTAACACTCGCAACAATTCCTTTGACACCGCAAGAAAGTGAGTTGCATAATGCCCTGAAAATCTGTGTTTTAAACACTTTTACACAGACTATCACTACTGTAATACTTACATAGCTTAATTACTGTATGTATATTAACTATTTCGCTATTGCAATACATATATACCAATAATCGCATTACAGTATGTCATGTATTTAAACATTTATAAGCATTATAATGTTTTTCTAATTCTGTTCTATTGTTTCCGAGGGGAGTTCGATTTGTCGTGTTGAAGAGTGAGGTTGTTTCTCTTTACAGTGCGATATATTCGGAGTTTTTGGTGGGAAAAATCATGTTTTCGCGGCGGATCGGGAACCGCCCGATAAAATAGGGATGGGGGTATTGGTGGTGAATTAGATCTGCATTAAATCTTTTAAATAATCCAAATTTGTTATCTAAATCTGAGAATATGGATTGCGAACAGATAAATAGCATATCGGTCAGACATTCAAAAGAAGAGAAGCGAAAAAGTGCACTTGAAAAAAGCAAACTAAAGTACACAGAATATTGTAGCAAACGCAGAAAAAGCTGTAGGAGAAAAGAGTTCCGAAAAACAAACAACAACAATTAATAAGTATGAAATAACGGATAGTGGTCCATTTCAAGTCTTTTTAGAAGGTAAAGAAAACCTAGCTAATTTACATCCAATGTCAATTGGGAAAATCCTTTCGGTAAATCATAAAGAAATTAATCAAAATATAAAGTCCATCGAAAAATCAGGTAAGAATAGAATTAAGGTCACATTAAGCTCTCCTTTGTCAGCAAATCGTCTGTTAGATTCTTCTATATTACGAGAAAAGAACATTTCCGCTTATATTCCGCAATTTATGGTTCGCAGAATAGGTGTAATTAAAGATGTTGATGTTACTTTGACAGATTCAGAATTAATTGAATTAATTACTCCTATGTTTAATGATTCATGGCAGATTTTGTCAGTTAAAAGATTTACTAGACGTGTTAAAAATGGAGAAGAATTTCAATATGAACCTACCAGTAGCGTTATGGTTACATTTAAAGGGCAAAATCTGCCGTATTTTGTGGCTATTTGCAAAGTGGTATGCCCCGTGGAGCCATTTGTGCAAAAAGTTGTACAGTGTTTTAATTGTCTTCGTTACGGACACGTTAGTAAACAATGCAAATCAAAAATAAGGTGTAATAAATGCGGTGAAAATCACCATTCTGATTCATGTCAAACTTTCAAACCTATAGAGTGTTTATTTTGTAAAGGCCCTCATGTAGCTACAGATCACAAACAGTGTACGGAATATAAAAAGCAAAAAAGCATAAAAGCTGTCATGGCTAAGGAAAATATATCGTACAGGGATGCAAGAAATAAACAGGAATCGTCTTTTTCAATATAGTGGCATCAACCCCTTATTCCGTCGAACGTAGAAATTTTCCGGTGGTAGTTGATAATAGTGTAAAACGTAAGCGTCAAGCAGGCATTCCAGAGCCTCACTTCAATTTTAGAGAATATCAAAATCTCGTATCATCTCCTGTAGATGATAGAGGTAACGGAGTTTGTCTAAATAATATGAATAATCCTTTATATTTTGATAAAACAAAAAATATTCTTCTTTCAACGAAAATAACTACTGATGTGTTAAATATTTTAAATTCAAATCTTAATAAAAATGTTAGTTTAGAATCAGTTCTTCAAAAACAAATAGAGTCAATTTTCAAGAATATTCAATGGCCAGTATCGATATAATTCAATGGAACGCTCGTTCTATAATCTCCAATAAAGGTAGCTTAGAACATTTCATGTTGAGAAAAATATAAAAGTTGGTATGATTAGTGAAACGTGGCTTAAAGCATCAACTAACATTAATTTTAGTCTTTACAATATATTTAGACTGGATCGAGATGATGGATATGGAGGAGTTTGTATCTTAGCACACAAATCTCTTTCATACGTTGAAAATACAGATTTTTATGAATTTAATAATTTAATGTGTGTCTCGGTATCTCTTTCTCTAAAACCAAATTCGTTGATACATTTCTATTCATTATATGTAAAGCCAAATAGTAACGTAACGCATCAAGACTGGTATAATTTTTTTCAAAGCACTAAAAAACCATGTATAATTGGCGGTGATTTTAATGTACACCATGTAGCATGGGGTAATAATTTTCTGATGTCGGTGGCCAAAGCCTGTTAGACGCAATTGAGATTGTGGATTAATTTTTCTCAATGATGGTTCACATACCCTTGTGCCCCGTCCGGGCAACGTTAAAACAGCTATTGACATCACTGTGTGCTCCGCAAATATAGCAACTTCCATCTCATGGAAAACTTTAGAAGACACGTTAGGTTCTGATCATTTAGTTATACACATGAATTTAGAAATTAATTTAAATAGGAGTCCTGCACCTCGAGTAATAAACTGAATTTAAAGAAGGCAAACTGGAATAAGTTTGAAGACCTTATGAATGCTTATACGTTAGTGTGTGTTAATCGCAATGATTTCTCTTATAATAGTTTTATGGAAAATTTAAATAATGCAATTAGGAATTCAATTCCTACATATAATAATAAAATAAAAATCCTATATTCAAAAAGTCGTGTGTGAATAATGATTGTCAGGAAGCTATACAAACCGCAAAGCAGCACTTGCGGAATATTATCGATTACCTACTTTAGAAAAATTTAATAAATATAAGGAAAAGGCAGCTATTGCAAAAAAGTCATTCTTAAAAGTAAACGTTTATCGTGGGCTAATTTCTGCTTGAATTTAAATAAAGACAAACCAATCAAAGAAATTTGGAGTGAAATAAGGAAAATTAAACATGGTGCAATTGTAATAAGCAACCGTTAGTATATGGGGAGTGGTGCATATTTTTTTAGATAAACTAACGCCTCCTTCAGTATACGAATCATTTAGTTTCAAAGATCGCAATACAACCGCTGATTTACTTTTTAATAGTCCTTTTCATCTCAACGAATTAATGATGGCTCTTAAAACGGTGAAGAAGAATTCTTCTCCCGGTTAGATGGAGTCTATTACGTAATGCTACAGCGTCTTCCAATAGCTAGCAAACAACATCTGTTGCAAGTTTTTAATAATATCTTACTCGAAGAAGTAATTCTAAGGAGTGGAAAGATTATAAAGTGGTACCAATTTTAAAACCGAACAACAGCCAAATAGTGATCTTTCTTATAGACCAATTGCGATGTCTTCTTGCGTTCTTAAAATTTTCGAAAAACTTTTAAAGTATAGAATGGAGTATTGGTTGGAATCCAACAATTTCTTAGGTAAATCTCAATTCGGTTTTAGGAAAAACTTTTCGACAGTAGACGCTGTTGTTAGTTTAGTAGCAGACATTCAAACATCTTTCACAAACAATAAGTCTCTTGCTGCTGCTTCATAGATATTAAAGGTGCCTACGATAATGTCAATCTGCATTTACTTATGAATTCTATGGAAAAGGTAGGAAATACGAAAAAAGATTTTATCTATATTAAGTAAAATGTATACAAACCGCAGAATCTTTCTTTATGTCAATAATATAATAATTGGTCCACAAATAGAAGCATTGGTTGCCACAAGGAGGGATTTTAAGCCCACTCCTCTATAGTTTATACGTTCACGATCTTGAATGTAGTTTAAATCAAAATATCAAAGTAGTGCAATATGCAGATGATATATGTCTTTATGTCAACAATTGCTCACTAAAATAGTATTACTTTCATTTAAATAATGGCCTAAATCAATTAATAACTTACTTGATGCAAAAGGTTAACTATTTCTCGGAAAAAACAGTATTACCACTTTTACAAGAAGTCTTTATCCTTTACCCGATCGAATCAAGCTGGCGAATATGACATTAGCTCATAAACCAGATCATAAATTTTTAGGAGTTTGGTTGGATAATAAACTTAGATGGCACAAACACATCAATAATCTTGTAAGTAAATCCGAAAAGTCTTTAAATTTATTAAGAATGATAACTGGCAATAAATGGGCGCTGATCCTCTATTTCACTCCTTTTCTATAGATCAACCATCAGATCAATGTTTGATTACTGTTCAATTATTTATGCAAATGCTAGTGATTCCTTGTTGAAAAAGATTGATGTTGTCCATAATAAAAGCCTCCGTATGTGTATGGGGTATCTCCGCAGCACGCCGATTAAAGTAATGCTGGCTGAAACATGTGAACTTCCTTTACATCTTAGAAGAAAAATGCTTGGTATAACTACTTAGCAAAGTGCTCATTCCGAAAGGATAATATTCTTAATAAAATACATAATCTTTTCTTCTGGATTTAACTTCAAAATACTGGATAAAACAAAAATCTCCTATTTCTGGTACCTTCGTATTATCCGTTGTATTCAATGAATGTAAACCCCAAAATATAAAGTGTGACATTTTTGATATTCCGTACAACTACCTTCATACGTCTATCAAATGCTGGTTTATGATGAATTTATCACATTTTCTGAGCCGTCGCTGAACAACACCAAATTCAACAGCTTACTAAATGAAAAATGGAATGATTCATACATTATATACACAGATGGGTCAAGTAAAAACGGAAACTTTGCTTATGCATTTTTCGATCCGCAAGAAAACGTCAGGCAATGTCACAAGCTGAAACCTGTAATGACCGTCTATACAGCAGAATTAACAGCTATTTATGAGTCTCTCAAGTATTTAAATAGACTAAATGTTCAACAACGGATTTTAATTGTGACAGACTGTAAGAGTGCAGCCGAAAAGATAAAATCCATAAACTTAGCATCTACAGTCAACCCCCTTATAGTACAAATTTTTGCAGAAATTAGTAAACTTAGATCCTCGGTAGAAATTTTGTGGGTTAAAGCACATTCAGGAATCATAGGCAATGAAGTGGCAGATGAAACTGCAAAATTAGGATGTGAATGTACGGAAGTTTTAGATCATTTCTTATTACCTAGTGATACAAACAAATCATTATTTAGATCCATTCATCTCGAGTTCCAAAAAGAGTACTCAGAGACTACAACTGGAAAATTTTATGAACTTATACAACCTAAGCTTCCCAAGAAACCATGGTTTCATGGAACTAATTCAAAGAACTTCGTTAAAGTTATAAGTAGACTTCGCTGCAACCATGGTATATGTAACAGCTATTTAAATAAAATCATTTGAAAGATACTGACGTATGCGATTGCGGTGAATTGAGACCCTAGAGCACATTATATTAATATGTGAAAAGCATTTTAACAGCAGACGTAAGCTTCTGCAGAACCTGTCGAAGTTGGTGCCAAATCCATTTAATTATTCATCGTTGTTAGGATCCCTAAAGGTCGAAGTTTTTCGTGAAATATATGACTTTTTAGTAGATTGTAATGTAAGAATTTAGAGAGCGCAAGATGAGTGTGTATCTGTAATCCTGTGTTTAAATCCTTTGTGGGCTTACCTATGAACCGTGGTTCTGTTTTTTGTATGTTTATGAAAAGCCCTGATGAACCCCTGGGCGAGAAGTGAGTGACCCGTTGTCGTTATCCTTTTGAACGAAAGAGTTCTTCGAATGTGTGTTGATGGACATGGCGTGTAGCTAAATCCAATAATAATAATAATAATAATAATAATAATAATATTGTTTCCGAAATGTTATAATCGTTACAAACACATTAGTTATATTTATGCTCCATTGAATACTTACATTGTACACCTACATTGCACAAAAACTTGAAATAAATTAAAAAATATATATGTATGTATTATTTAATCCTTCGTCCTGTGTAGCAAATTTGTTCATATATACGCACTAAAGGATTATGGTATTCTAAGAATGAATAACATTTTTATTAAGGAAATATATAAAACGCAGTCACTAACAGCAGTTGATAAAACGATTTATATTTCTACCACCGATAAAAGTTTCGTATAGTATATAGTATAAGTTAGTAGGCATAGAAAGGTTTGACCATAGCTTGTGGAGTAGATACAATTCTACATTAAGAAATATTTAAGTAAGGAGAGCAGCGGAGTAACGATAACAAATAATTGTTATTAATGTACTATAATAATAATAATAATAATTATTACAATTATTTTTATTATTAATCTCCAAATTTATTACCATTGTTTTCTATGTAAAAGCCACCTTTTTTTGATGAATAATGAATAAACTTATTATTAAAAAAATGCGGGGGTATGGGGTACCCTGTCCCCCGTTATTAGCTTTTTATGAAGATATCTACCTTGAGACCATGTATTATGCTGGAAATTATGTTAAGGATAAAAACTTATTTCTGTTATAGTTCATTTGATTTATATCAATAGATAAGTTTATTAATTTTGAAGCTTTATTATTATTTTTCTATTTTTACAATTATTAATTTTCTAAACTTGTTATACATCATCGTATTCTATGTAAAATCGGCCTTCTTTTGATGAATAAGAAAAAGAAAAAATGTAAAAAAAATGGGGGGTACGGGGTACCCCGTCCCCCGTTATTAACTTTTTGCGAATACGGGTGACGCCACCCTTAGGGCCATGCAATATGCTGCAAATTATGTTAAGAAGAAAATTTAATATCTGTTATAATTTAGGAAATATTTGCAAAAAATGAAAAATCGTCCAAACTTTGGAGGGGGCTGTACCCCAAAAACGTGCGGTACGCCGATAAAAAAAATACGTGTCTCCTATTTTAGGGCACTCTTTCGATCTGTTAAGTTTCATCGAAATCGGAGGGGGACACCCGCCGGTGTTCCCTTGTAAGTAGATATAGTATAGCTTATAAGTAGTGCATTTGCATTATTTTTTATTATTAAAGAGTATTTATGGTTACGAGGTAAATGAGATTAAGATTCCTGGTATTTTATAAATATAAATTTGTATGACATGAAATTTGTAACACTTATTGATAATAATGCAGGTAAATTTGTAATCACATTTCCAAGGAGAAATTCTAAGAAATGAACGACAGATAATCTTGCAAACACTAAGAAAGGGATGTCAAATATTTATTCTAACATTAATTCTGGTTCCTTTCCTTGTCCTTTTCTTCAAACTTTCAATATTTACTTCCTAATGTATAAATATGATTGCTTTTAAAAAGTTTAAAGTGTCTGTAAGATTTGCTGCTTACTATTATTTATTACGAATAATCTAGTACTAATCAAGTACAGTGGAAATCATGAATGTTTGTAGGTACGTCATTAACTGATCGGTAAAGTAAAGACAAGCGTTGTTTCGAAAAAATTGGAAGCATTCATATACACAAGCGAGATAGAAGTATATAAGATAAGTCGTAGCTACGTAAGATATACGTCCACATTTTATTAAGTATTAACAAACTAGTTGAAGTGAGATATAGTGCCGTCGAGTAATGCGTAAATGACATGACATTTGACATCTGCATTTTACTGTTTATTTACCCTTCTTTAGTTTTGAATTTTTATTTAGTTCTATTATTTCTTTTGCCAAAAGTTCTTTTCAGAACTATAGTGAAGTAAATCGTTTAGTTTGTGATAAGTTTAGAGATGTTCATAGAGAAGTTAGTATAGAGCAGAATCTTGTGAATATAGAAACGTTCGCGTGCATTCGTGCTATCTAATAAGCTTGTGTAGAAAAAAAAAACCTTGAACTGAAGGTTCTGGCCTAAAATAAAAACTGCACTTGACTCTAAATTAAAATAGGACAATGCTATTTCCTATGCAAAGCAAAAGTTTTGTTTGTTCAGGAAGATTATCCAAAATACACAATCTTTGAATTTCTATCCACGCGGTTTCACAAATTAAAATCAAAGCGTGGACAAATGCAAGAAATTTACAAAATTGATAAAGCTAAAAGAAAGAACAAAGCTTCTACTCACCCAAACGAGGTGATTGAAAAATAAAATTGAAACAGCAAAATAGAATAACAGAAATATTATTAAAATTAACACTGCGTAGGCTTTCACGGCCGGTGTAACTATAACTAACAGCTTCTTGCGGGTTTCGCCGTGGGTCAAAACTTTCGCTCGACGTTTCGCTGTTCATACTGACAGCTTTTTCAGGAACTGAACTGAAGAGAATGAACAGCGAAACGTCGAGCGAAAGTTTTGACACACGGTGAAACCCGCAAGAAGCTGTTAGTTATTATTAAAATTAATTTAATAATTATAATTGATCTAATATCTATAAAGTGCACACTCCAATATATTAACAATTATTATAATAAAAGTTCCTTAGTTGACTAAATAAGAGACAATTAATTTATACAATATCAAATGGATTACAAAATGTCAACCAAGATTTAAAAATACGTCTACTCACGTCAATAGACGCACAAGGAAGTCCTTAACAAAATTCTACAATTGTTTTTCTTACAAAAATCCCTCTCTCAAAATTGTACAACGCAGACGTATAACAATACGACAATATTTAATAGAATCCGCATTAAATCAGCACAAGCGAACAATAGACAATTGAATGAATGGATTAAATTAAAAAATCTAAACACTACAAAATTAAAATGATACAATAAACTCTTAAACTAAACTTATTCAAAACAAAATAAAATTGTGAAAATTCACGGTAAATTGAAAATCAGCTGTTTAAGCAAAGAAAACAACCATAAAATGCAACTTGAAATTCACTCAGCGAAATGGGTTGTCTAACTACCTACTTTAAAAATGCAGACTTCAAAAACATTATCTCTGAAAACGGCAAAATGTTCATTAAATCATTTACCACTTTTATGTCATAAAAATTGCATAACGGGTATATGAGTATTAAATATCGTTTTATGTCTCAACGAAAAAAATTCTAACAGTTTCAATAAAAATTTTAAAACCAGTTTTGAAAATCATTTTTAAAAACCAGTTTTGAAAACTATGCATAAAATGATCTTGCAGGCGCACCGCATCCACCACCACCCACATCTTGAACGCACCGATGCCAATTTTGAAACGATATTGGGTGCTAGGCATGTGGTGGGAGACACGGCTATAGGTATGTCTCGTTCTATTTTAACGCAGCGCACTCTTTTCTACCCTCTATTTTCCTCAAGGTTCGTAAATATCATGATATTGATATAAATATCATGATATATTAATTTGCGAAAGGTCTTTGCATTATGGGATGCGTAATAAATGAGTTAGAAGCATGTTAACCTTTTGTAAAATTATCAAATATTTAAATGAAATGTTTAAAAATAATTAACAGCAAAACTCAGGGGCGGAGGGGCAACCACCCACCTTGCCCCTCTCAAACGGCGCCCATGATAAAAGCATATATTTTTCTACTTTTAAACAAAACACCAAAAATTTAAAAAAAAGCAAATTTATATTATTCTTGTTTATATAATAAAAGATATAAATTCATATTAATTAGCCACCGCTTACAGTAAGAGGATTCACATATCAAATAAACTAGATTTCCCAGCACCTGTCGGCAAATTGAACGATTAGAGAGTTCCCTCACCATTATCTGTGTGTGTACCGTGAACCAATGAATATATTGTAACGCTACACATAGTAGCCTGCAGCCCGGGTTAAAAAAATAAATTTTAAGAAAAATACATTAATTAAATTAGAAAAAATCAAATTTATACATCCCAGTGTCATCTATCTTTAATAATTTTGAATTAGAAGTGTGCTCTCTCACCAGCCAGATGGCATGCAGGGCGAGAAATTCCAATCGAGGGGCGTTGACATAAAAAAATAACGAATAGCTCGTTACCTCTCTTATATTTTAGTAAGTGTAGAGATTGTGTGTGAGGATGTTGTCAAAAAATGTCCTCTCCTTTAATTTTACTCTTAATGACCAGTTTAAATGATATCGTAGGCATGATGATGTTGTGCCTCAATGGTATTCAATCTCTTATATGTAATGAAAACATTTAAGTGAGAATAAAAGTGATTTTATTTAATAAAAAAATTCTAAATGTGAACTTTTTTTAAAATCAGACATAAATCTCTGGATATTCTTATCTCAGGTAAGTACGTGAGTCCGTTTAATTAATAACTCTAAAGTTTTATAAGTAGTTCCACTTTTTGCAGTTTTAAACTCATAGTTTCAAACGTGTATACGTCTAAATTAAATTTCAAAATTCCCGCGTTTTCTGACCGTTCAAACTGAGTTAAGCTAGGCTTAAATAGACGTGCGAGACAGAATAGCCAACCTTGATGGTAAATTACTGGATATTGGTTCGTAACGTAAATACATATCAAAATATAATACTACCAACTTGTACAAATTTCCCCAAGTAACTGCAAACGGTTTGGCGATGATACAAACAATTTTCTAACCTCCAACTTTGTAGAACGTATAAAAATGAAATTGCTTATAAGTATAATTAAATTTAGATTAACATTGAAATAATACGTTTATTTTTTAGGTAGATTTGACGAGGAATACCTTCTACAAGGACGAATTCTGCAGACATCGGAGTGGTCAGGACTGTTCAGGTGTATAGGATAAGGGCCCTCGTACATCGTAAGTACTTCAGATCACGGGAAATGGCTCGATCAGGACAGGAACATATCAGGAGACTCAGGAAAATCGTCGTTGAAGAAAAATTACCCAAAAAGGTTGCAGGTAATTTGGATAATATTTGTGTGATGAACTTTGTTTAATAAATAACAATTATTTTTTAGTTGTAATTTGAAATAAAATTGGATTTTATCGAAATAGCCATTAAATTTTACAAGAACAAATTCAGATACGTCTGTCTCTAACAAGGGTCGGCTGTTGAATGGTTCGAATTGAAAATGTTTTAACTGACTTGAAAGCGATTGTCTTCGTCAAGGAGTCCAACTGTCTGTGAAAATCCGTTAATATAACCGAAATAAGGGGAACATCCATTGTTTTAAACATGAGAGTGCCCATGTGACCGAATGGACTGTCGAATGTTTAAACGAAATAAAATAAATAAAATTGCAAAATTCTGGAATCACCTTACAATTAAAATATGATAAAGGTACGTGTATCTGAATTATGAGAAAAATACATTTAAAATTTTTAAACACTTATTACTATGTAAAATTAACAATCTTAAAATTAATTGCTGTACCCCAAAAAGTAGGCAACCATTTTTACACCTAGAATTGTTACAGAACTCAATTTCCAGCAATTTCTCATGTCTGTCTGTTGACATATCAAAGCAATTGGACTGCCAATGCATTATTAGACTAAATTTAAATGAAATAAATACACTGTAAAAAAAAATGAGAATGTTCATTTAAATTGAACTTGGATCCAAATTTAATCTGTCAATAACTATTGTAAAAATACACTATTCAAATTCTAATATTCAGTTTCGATGTGTAGGTGTTTCACTGCTGATCATCTTACTTCCTGAAGGGAATATTCTGAATGAAAATGCCTTGAAGTACTTGCCAAATGCAGAGATTTCCTACATCACCTGGACATCGTCTGGCTGTCTGCTGCTACATTTTATATCCTTTTTTTATAATATCTAATTAGTTTTAATATATAACTAACAAGGGAACGCGGCGGGTGTCCCCCTCCGATTTCGATGAAACTTAACAGATCGAAAGAGTACCTTAAAATAAGAGACACGTATTTTTTTTCATCGGCGTATCCGCACGATTTTGGGGTACAGCCCCCTCCAAAGTTTGGACGATTTTTCAATTTTTGCAAATATTTCCTAAATTATAACAGATATTAAATTTTCTTCTTAACATAATTTGCAGCATATTGCATTGGCCCTAAGGGTGGCGTCGTCCGTATTCGCAAAAAGTTAATAACGAGGGACGGGGTACCCCGTACCCCCATTTTTTTAATATTTTTTCTTTTTCTTATTCATCAAAAGAAGGCCGATTTTACATAGAATACGATGATGTATAACAAGTTTAGAAAATTAACAATTATAAAAATAGAAAAATTATAATAAAGCTTCAAAATTAATAAACTTGTCTATTGATATAAATCAAATGAACTATAACAGAAATAAGTTTTTATCCTTAACATAATTTCCAGCATAATACATGGTCTCAAGGTAGATATCTTCATAAAAAGCTAATAACGGGGACTGGGTACCCATACCCCCGCATTTTTTAATAATAAGTTTATTCATTATTCATCAAAAAAGATCGCTTTTACATAGAAAACGGTGATTGTATAATAAATTTAGAAAATAATAATATATAATAATAACTCAAATAAATATTATGTACGTGTCTATTGTGATGAATTTGATATGCACTTATCTACACATCGTGAGTTTAATCAGTTTCTTCCCGACATATTTACATCAGAGAAATAATATTATTATGTTGCAATCCCAATGAGGAAAGACCTGGCGCCCTTTAAAAATCCTGTAGAGTTTTGTTTTAACAAAGATGCGCAGTCTACACCCTTGTGTAGTATTTGCAATAACGCAGCTATTGTGCGGTGTTCATGGTGCAAACACAAAATCTGTGTTTGAAACACTTTTACACAGACTATCATACTGTAATACTTACATAGCTTATTTACTGTATGTATATTAATCTTGTTCGCTATTGCAATACATATATACCAATAATCGCATTACAGTAAGTCATGTATTTAAATATTTATAAGCATTATAATGTTTTTCTAATTCTGTTCTATTGCTTCCGAAATGTTATAATCGTTACAAACACATTAGTTATATTTATGCTCCATTGAATATTGTAATTAAACATTGTACACCTACATTGCACGAAAAACTTGAAATAAATTAAAAAAATATATATGTATGTATTATTTAATCCTTCGTCCTGTGTAGCAAATTTGTTCATATATACGCACTAAAGGATTATGGTATTCTAAGAATGAATAACATTTTATTAAGGAAATATATAAAACCCAGTCACTAACTGCAGTTGATAAAACGATTTATATTGCTACCACCGATAAAAGTTTCGTATAGTATATAGTATAAGTTAGTAGGCATATAAAGGTTTGACCATAGCTTGTCGAGTAGATACAATTCTAAATTAAGAAATATTTAAGTAAGGAGAGCAGCGGAGTATGTACTATATTATTATTATTACAATTATTTTTATTATTAATCCTCCAAATTTATTACCATTGTTTTCTATGGTAAAGCGATCTTTTTTTGATGAATAATGAATAAACTTATTATTTAAAAAAATGCGGGGGTCTAGGGTACCCAGTCCCCCGTTATTAGCTTTTTATGAAGATATCTACCTTGAGACCATGTATTATGCTGGAAATTATGTTAAGGATAAAAACTTATTTCTATTATAGTTCATTTGATTTATATCAATAGGCAAGTTTATTAATTTTGAAGCTTTATTATTATTTTTCTATTTTTACAATTGTTAATTTTCTAAACTTGTTATAGATCATCGTATTCTATGTAAAATCGGCCTTCTTTTGATGAATAAGAAAAAGAAAAAATATAAAAAAATGGGGGTACGGGGTACCCCGTCCCCCGTTATTAACTTTTTGCGAATACGGACGACGCCACCCTTAGGGCCATGCAATATGCTGCAAATTATGTTAAGAAGAAAATTTAATATCTGTTATAATTTAGGAAATATTTGCAAAAATTGAAAAATCGTCCAAACTTGGAGGGGGCTGTGCCCCAAAATCGTGCGGATACGCCGATAAAAAAAAATACGTGTCTCTTATTTTAAGGTACTCTTTCGATCTGTTAAGTTTCATCGAAATCGGAGGGGGACACCCGCCGGTGTTCCCTTGTAAGTAAAATAGTGAATTTACATAAAATAGTATCTAGTATATGTACCATAACAATATATTGTATGCATGTTAAGTTTATAAAGAGGTTTTAACACATTTATCGTGGTAATGTATATCAGAATATACATCAACAATCAAATTAATATCACGATTTATATCAGATCACACGAATTGAATTATGTTCACAAATCGGTTAAAACAACCTCAGCTATAGATAGCAATTAATACTTTATATAGTTTTGACTTTAGTAATTTCAAAATTTTACATACTCAACAAAATTTAAAAGATTGTTCTTGGAGATGTATTACGTCAACAAGTACAAAAATTATTAACTTCAAAACAGATATTCAAAATCTTAGCGATATTTATTCACACGTGCTTAAAAAAAAACAAGTTAATTAATTTTTTCATTTGTTCTCCTTATTTTGGGTTCCACTATATATATTCACTCTCTGTATTTTGAATCTCACTGTATATCCATTCTTTAGTGCGCATGCGTCTTCCTAGTTGACAACGTCACACAACGTGCATCTATCATGTATCATGTTACTTGCACGCGATGCCAAGATATCATTTTAGTGCGTACCTACCTTCATGTAACCACTCTAACTAACCTCTTCGTGAATCTTTGTGATATATTTTTTTTATGATTTTCAACCGCTTGTTTGTGTTGTGATATTCTGGTGTAAGTATTTATTGTACAATTAACTCAAAAAATTATAACCTAGATTTGTAAAACGAATTCCTAGACGTAATTTTCAACATGTCTATTTTAAGAGCTCTTTCAGACGAGGCGATTAGTTGATTGCACTAATTGAACAGAGCATAGTGATTTTGGTAGCAGTATTGGCTTATTGATTATTTTAAGGTTAAAGTAATTATTCATCATTGAATTCAGGATTATTTATATGTACACTGCCCCACGTGGCCCCACCTTATTTAATGGCGTCGTTTACAGCGAAGTGGCCATCAAAACTACTCACTATTTGCCCAGGTGGGCGTACGGCTGGCGTCGGCTGTTCCAGTTAAATGATTTATTGGGGTATGCAGTTGTAAAACGCATCGCAATTATGCAAATCAGGTAGATCTAAGATTATTTAATATCAAAAGGAAACCTTTAATATTATGGTTTCAACTCAGTTTGAATTCAAATATCTGTTTTATAGCTTTTAAAACTAAAGCTCTTACTTTATGTTTAAAAATAATCAAGTGAATGTATAAATAGCAAATCGAGTTGTATTAATTGCTGGTTATTTATATTAAATTTTATTTATATATAATTTATTTTTAAAATAGGAAATGTATTAGAAAAAAGAGAGTAACACTCCATAAGTTCATTACCTTTAGTTTCAATAAATATTATTATTGTAATTACATAGAAGAAACACCGTAAAATTCGTGTTCGTTAGAAAATCACACATGTCCTACAGATCATTCATTTTCTAAATGTGTGCGATTTACAGGGCAATTGTATTAAACGGAAATTTTAGTAAACTACCTAAATTATTATCACATTACAAAGAATAAAGCTTTTCTTTGAATCGAATAGCCAAATTATAATTTCATTAAATCATTATATGCATTTCAATCTACGGCAATTATAAAACTCGGCCGCTTACGACAATTAGTATGAATCCTTTATGTAATCCAACGAGTCAAATTTTGCTGAATAACGAGCTCATATACTTACATGGTGGAGCAATAAATTTTTAAATTTTTTTTTTATATTTATATGATGAACGAATTTAAATGATTAACAAAACTACATACTCCTAATGTTTCTAATTTCAGAATTAGAGGGAAATACTTGCAATAAAAAATTATCAATATAATTAGAACAAGTATAATTAAATATGATTACCTACAGTTTAAAAAATGTATAAGCTTGGATTCATTCACATATTTTTATTTTCGTAAAGACAACAACATAGGTCTAGATGAATTTTTTTTTCGGATTTATGTAATTTTTTTATATATTTATATAATTTTTAAAATATAAATATGAAAAAAAAAAATTCAAAAATTATTGCTTAACTAAATACTGTAGATATATGAGCTCATCATTTAAAAACACTAAGCGTCGTTGGATTACATAGAGGATTAGTGGTAATTATGGTAAACGGCCCAGTTTTGTAATTGTTTGTAAAGGGCAAATGCAAATTTAGGCAATACTCATAAAAGTGATGAATTTATAATTTAGCTATTAAAATTTCAAAAAAAGAACCTTATTCTCACTAATGTGATAATTAATGTTCTAGTATTAAAATTGTTGTGAAAATGAATACTTTACAACTGATAACACAAAATTTCAACAATACATAATAAAACAAAATTTTATTTTAGCTCTTACTTATTGTTGCAAAAGATAATCAGCTAAAAAGTCTTGCAATAATTGTAAATTGAACTTCAATGGATACACAAAATCTTCAATATTTCGTACAACATCCATTTTTGTTTTTGTATTCTTGAAGTCGACATGGTTTCACTTCTGTTAGTTTATTTAGTTGATAATCGAAATTATCAAGTATTCTTATCTTATCGGTGTTGGCTTTAGAATGTTCAAATCCATTACTCACAACACAAATAAATATTTTTTTTTAATACATGTGGCTTCACTTCTGTTACCAATGTTACACGATGTACTAACTTCCTTTAGATTATAATTTAGTATTCTTATCTTATTGATATTGGCTCTAAAATTTTCAAACCCATTGTTAGTGCATCGAGGGAATGCGTTACCGCTATGAGCCTGGACCCGACATATATTTGTTTTTTTAGGATTACGTGTTATGATTAGGTGTTTAGTCTAGTGTGTAGTTCGTTAGGTATATAGGATTTTTTTAAGAATTGATAGGGAAAAAAAGAATTTAGTCTGTAAGTTGATATTGTAGAGAGAAGTTATAAAATAAAAATTGTTGAAGAAGTGAATTATTCTATTTTAAATATTAAAATTCAGTTAACACCATTATTCACAAGGATATTTTTTTAATGCACGTGATTTCGTTTATATTACTTCATTAGTTCATAGTTGTTATTTAGTATTGTTATCTTACTGATTGTGGCTTTAATGCTTAATTGTTCTTCGTTTTCTTTATTCCATAACCGATGTATCTCTGATAAAGCTTAAAATAAATTAGTGAAAGTTTAAATCACATGTAAAGGAATCGTTTTTAATTCAACAAGTTTTGGCTGCTTTTCTTGTAATTCATCTTTAACCCAAACCGGTGTTGACAAATGTACGGTAATTACCGCACTTGTACGGTAAAATAGACAAAAATACGGTATACGGTGCAAAACCGTTTACCGTACACGTTTATATGATAATTTTTAAAAAGTCTAGCATTTTATAATCCGAAGAAAAAATTCTTTTTTTCAAACAAAAATTCAATTTTCAAATAACAGTGCTCTGTCGAACACTTAGTTAGTTACTTTATTTTCCTATTAAGATTATGGGTTTCCCCCAATGACGGCAGTGATGCAGGTTTATAAATTCATCCCTGCAAGTTTTGCCTCATATAGTATCCCACTTAGCAAACTTTAAATTTTCCACAATTATTCTTAGTAACTTCAACATTGAAACACGAAATTACCAATGCTTTTTGTATTAGGTTACTAGTTATTTTCATGTCTTTCTGTTGAAGTTATTAAAAATAATTGTGGGGAATTTAAATTTTGCCAAGTGGGATATTTCTTCTTAGGAAAATTCTTATAAAACCAAAAAAAAAAAAAAAAAATTGAATCCTATGTACCTGCTATATATTAAAAACGAAAATATGCCACAATAATATTTGTCATATTTCTTTAGATAATGCCCTGTATAATTTGTTTTAATATGACAATTATTTGACTGTGAGAGTTTGGAGACTGTTGTTTAATGTAATTTCCTTATGTAGAATAAACAGTAGTGCTGCAGAAAGTAAGTGTAAAATATGTCCTCACATAAATGTATTTAATCGCGGTGGTTTGCTAATAAAAATATCTGGAAGAATAAAAGCTTAAATAAATAAATAAACGATGAAGATGATAGAAATACTTATTTGGAGCTATTCATTCTTCGAAGAATCAGTAAATGTAAATCAAGAGCTACTTCTTGTTCATATGACATCTTTTAGGAATTTGGAAGAAAAGTATATAGTAAACCCAAATGCAGGTATTCCTACTCAACAAAAAGCCAAGTTTGAACCTTAAACTCAAAAAATCACCCCCAAAAGGAAACTTTGAACTTCGCATACGGAACTAAATCTTATTTTATATTTATTATAGATACATATACATATGTTAATAATCAATGTAACAACAGATATATTATTATATAATAATATATTATTATTTTTTCTTACCAAATTATTTTTTATACCTTGGTGCATTCATAACTATACTAAAGCTAAAATGTACAACATATAAATAATCCTGAAACCAACCGATGATTTTCCTCTTTTATTTGTTCTACCACACAGAAAGAACTTAAAGAAATATATAATAAACCCAAATACATACATTACAATAAGTATAACAAAAAATCAGGTTGGCACATTAAACTGAACTCAAAAAAGAACCACGCCACAAAAAGGAAAAATAACAATAACTCTCAACTGCGTGTATGGAAATAAATATTTTGCTGTTATAATTTTCTTTTTTTGATGCTTTTATAACTACTAGGCCTGAAACATACATATAAATAATCGTGAAATTGATGGATGAACAATTATTTTATTATTTATTTTGCTCCTACTAAGATATTTTATTCTTATTTACATGTTCTACCACACAGAGCAAACTGAAAAAAAAAATGTAAAATAAACCTAAATGATAACTTTGAGCTGAGTGATAGAATGCCCGTAATCAGTGTTTACTTACATAATTTTTTTTAACGTGATAGCTGATAGCTTAGGTAATTCCTGAGAAGGGAGTGGCATCGAATGAGCTAATTTTTGGTATTTACAGTATGTGAGATAGTAGTACTTATTTGCTTTAATTTCAGCCCGATAGCTTCAAGGGCACTTTTCAATAGCTTATCGGAGTAGAGGATTTATTTCTTCAAATAATTCTACAAGAACGCATTTTAAATACTTTGCAGATTATACTACACAGAGATTCAAAATGATTGTCAATTCCGCTCCTATAGATAGTAACAGGGTGTAGGTATATGCCGCGTGTTTGTAATGAAGGTTTGAACTAAGTCAGTGTTGGAACATAAGAAAGTAAACGGATCTGTCATAAATAAGGAAACGTAACCTATATTTGAACTCGCATTATATAAACGACTATGGATTGGTGTTTCTGCTTGTAAAAATGAAATGTAATTAATTTAACTTTACTAAATTATGATTTTACAATTTCAGTACAAATTGGTGTTTAACTAAATTTATTTATTCTTAATTATAACATACAATTAGTATATTATTAAGTAACAAAACTGCATCTCTCAGTTCTCTGTGTATGCATGCGGTTTCTATAGATCCTATTTTTAGATAGCCGAACATGAAGTATCTAATGGGGTTAGATCAGCGATTTGGTGGCATCTTTGTGCTCTAACGAACCTGTCAGCAAAAAAACTGTTGAAGATATTGGCAGGTTGTCGAGCAGTATGTGCTGGAGCATTATCGTGCTGAAAATAACCTGCTTCAAGCTCATTTTCTTGTAACTCTGCAATAAACAATTCCAACATCTGTTGGTAAGTTGGCTGTTACAGTTTCCTCGAAGAAAATTGGCCCTATATTCGTTACCTGGACATTGCTAACCAAACTCCAACTTTTACGGGATGCAATTGCGTTTCTCGAAATTCGTGTGGATTTTCTGCAGACAGATAAATAGTTTTTAAATGATATAGTCTGTTAGATAAAACCAGGCTTCATCCGAGAAAAGTGATTTGTTTAGCAAGTCATCGTCCCTTAAATTGTTATTAAACCAATGACAATATTACAATCGCCTATCGTGATCTAATGGTAATAATTCCTGTACCGTAGAAACTTTATAGGGATGAAAATATAACTTTCTTTTGACAGCCCATTGCACTGAAGTGTATGATAAGCCTATAAAATTATAAAATGTAATAAACTATTTCACTTAATGTTAATATTGATTTTTTACCTGTTTTGAGCTATTACCACAGATAAATTCCCTTATTTTCTTACAGTATTCAGAAATACTATTGTTGGTGATACTAGATGTAAATATAAACGATTTGAAAAAAAAATTATAAGATAAATAATCGAAAGATACTACAACACGCACGCCAATGTCGCTAAATGTCAAGAAAATTCATTTAATGTATGAAATTTGTATGTAGCTAACTTCGCTCATTAAATTGGTAATAAATATAGATAAATTTTTCCGGAAAACAGTTTTTTTCTTACGACAATCATTTTGAATCACATGGTATTTGAACACCTACAAGCGGTCTTTAATCCATAAAAAGACGTTCGAATCATTTCCGAGTTTCCGAGGCCCCCTGCATAAGACCTTTGTTTGTCGCGCCTACCCGATAAGCTGGGAACGGTAGACTGTGACCGTAGTGAATGCACTTTGTTTGTCTCTGAAGAAGTAAATAACTATTTACGAAAGCTTAGACATTTAAAAAGAAAACTTTGTTTTATTTGGCTGCCGTCCAACAATCCATTTTTGTAATCTTAACAAGTACAGCCAGTATACTTCTACCCAACTTACCGTATATTTCGGACTATAAGACGCGCTTTTTTACATAGAAAAATGGATTCAAATTTTGGGTGCGGCTTATGGTCCGAAGGTAACATAATATATTTTTTTCAATAAATTGTCTCTAAATTTGAGGTGGGTCTTATAGTCTGAAAAATACGGTATATCAATGATATTTATCAGATATACAAGGTACTATTATACTGGGACATTAGATTTTTTTGAACTTCTAGCAGAAATTTGATTTTGAAACTTGCAGGGTGTTGATATCAGCTTTCTTATTTTAAATGGAATGGTATAATTTTTATCGGTCTAATAAATTTGGTGAGTCATTTGCAACTAGTTTATATGAAGGTTCCCTATCCTTAAACTCGACCGTTTTTGAGATGTTTTCATTTTCGTTGATTTTTTGACATTTGCACTCTTTCAAATAAAATCAAATATTTCATGAGATAACAGATATTTAGTGGTTCTACTAAAGCCGATGCAAATACAAGGACCTAGCTACAAGGTGTTACAGCAATAATCACTGAATCACATACAGGGTGTTCAAAAACGCGCCTCCAATGTGGATAGCTTCAAGCTAACAAAACTTTTTTCTTTCATATGGAACATGGTATTTTTTTTACTACAGCATTGAATGCAGCATAAAATTCTACATCGATTGACATTAGAGTTTGGTATATCTATTTTTGATAGATTTTGAGGTATTAGCATTTATTACCTAAAATATGACTAATTTCCAAGTTTCGACCAAATAAAATATTTTTTCCTAAAAAACGCTCTGTTAATATTTTTAAGAATGCTGGGTTATCTTTTTTGCATGGTTTCCATATCTGAGATATTTATCATTGGAAATTTTCCAATTATTAGCAAATTTTATGTAATTGTAATTCTAAAATATTAATAAGCCATAAATATTATGCGACAGTAAATTATTTGTTAATATTTTTACCTGCTTATTAAATACATCGAAAATAAGTCAAATTAAAGAAAAACTAACAAACTATTATTCTGAAAGAACATTTATATTGGACATTTTCCAAGACTTTTAAGTGTAGGTATTGTTACATTTTTCATGAACGTAGAATAAGTCTAAAATGCTATTTGTATATGTAACTTTCAATGTTTTTCTTACTTCTTTCGATTTATAATATTTTACTTGTTAGAAGAAAATATGTAAAGGAGTTGACAGCATTAGGACTTTCTACAAAAGATATGACTTGTTAATACTGCAAAGGTTTATCACTGCGCAATTTGGTAAATTACCAACAATGGATATCACTTGTGTGTTAGCACATCTCATGGCCTACTAATATCTAATAATTAATGTACGTTCCCTATGACTAAAAGACATTACTATTAGTAAGAAACTAGTGAACATTTGATATCTGAAACAAATATTTAGATAGGTTAGGCAAATCATGTATAGAGCGTTTTGTAGGAAAAAACTAATTTTATTTGGTTGAAACTTGGAATTTAGGCATATTTTTAGCAATTTTTTGCAAAAAATGCTAATACTTCAAAAACTATTAAGAATAAGTATACCAAACCCTAATATCAATCGATGTAGAATTTTGCGCTGTATTCAATGCTGTTGCAAAAAATACAATGTTCTATTTGAACGAAAAAAGTTTTGTTAGCCTAAAGGAAAGGTATCCACATTGGAGGCGCGTTTTTGAACACTCTGTATGTGATTATGTGTATGTGATTATTGCTATAGCACATCGACTTTAGTAGAACCACTAAATGCTGCAATCTCATTAAATATTTGATTTTATTTGAAAGAGAGCAAATGTAAAAAAATCAATGACAATAAAAATACCGCAAAAGCTGTCGAGTTTAGGGATAGGGAACCTTAATATAAACTAGTTGCAAATGACTCGCTAAATTCATTAGATCGATAAAAATTATACCATTCTTAAAATAAGAAAGTTGATATCAACACCATGTATACCGAAAGTGCTATAAAGTTGAAAATATTTTCCTTAAATAGATCACAGTAGGCCATGACTACATTGCAAATTTCAAATTGAAATTTCTACTAGAAAGTTCAAAAAAATCTAATGTCCCAGTTCGCTGGGACACCTGTATATATCGACGAACCCTAATCTTCCTACACCCTAGTTAAATTTTGACGATTACATATATACATGTAGATTGAAATGGAGATGCTAGATGTATCGGTCATCCTTAAAGCTAGTGTACACAAAAATCTAATGGCCAATACTGTGTTGCGATATATGCTGATCGCTGTGCGAAGTAGTAGATATGATCACGCTTGTAGACTGTAGCTTGCACTCCTCCGGACTAGTTATTTGAAGCTTGAGGACCAAATGAAAGTTCAAATGACCTTTGTATGCTAACTTTGTATATTTAACATAAAATAAAACTTAAATTATTAACAAAATTCACTAAAACTATTGGTGATTCGAAAGGCTCAACTATTGTTTAATATGTGAGCACCGCAGCTGGATGCTGTTGATGATGAGAGGTACTGGCTGCACTATCTCTGACGGTACTGATTTCTTTCAAAGTTTGCTGGATATTTATACGAAAAGTGATGCTTCAGGTAATGTAAAAATAATGAAATCCTGGAAATGGAAATTGCAATTGCCTTAAATTCTAATTAATATTAAATTAAGAGTGCTTAGGATTCCCCAGAGGTTATACCTAGACCTAATAATTAAAGAGTATTAATATTACACAGAATGAATAAGTAATAAACAGGAACAGTAGATCTTACTAAGATTAAGGTGTATAAATTTACATAAATATGGAAAAGCCTTAAATTAATACAGTATTAGAAACTAAGAACTGATGTATACAGAGTTATTATTGTATAGCACTTTTTTTAAAAAGGGGTAAAAGATATACATGAGCAATGCCTATATACAAAAAATTACGGTTCTATGTGCATGTTGTAATTTTCCAAATTTTAGGGCCCAAAATGTAGTTAAAGACGGCCAACATCTGTGTTTACCATTTTTATACACATAAATCTGATAGGAAATGAATTTCAACCATCTGTAAGTAAACATCGAAAAAATTAAATGCTAGGCATAGTGAATTCATTCAAAGCAGATGTTATTTACACAAGATTTAAACTGAGATAAGACGGAAGCACCAGAATGCAAACAAAGCAGTCTGGTGTTTTTTTTTATTGCTTTTGCCATGAACTCGTGTATCACGTAAAATAGTAGTACATTTTAAAAGGTTAAATTTGTTTTAAAATAAACTTATTATGTTTGCAATAAGACTAAATGTATGATTATTAACTTTATGTAGCGTGTCTCAAATCTATACGCTGCCATTGCAAACGCATGCATCCACTGCGAATAGCAAGTGCACACTAAATGTAATCCCAACGTTCAAAGTGTAGCGACGACCGATGGTTCACCGGTATGCTAAATGAGTCAGGGCCGGACTCCAATAAAGAAAAATCATTTTCTCGGTACTCCGTGTACTTAGAACCGTAATTTTTTGTATATAGGCATTGCTCATGTATATCTTTTACCCCTTTTTTTAAAAAGTGCTATACAATAATAACCCTGTATAATCCTTAAATTAGGATTTACAGGAAAGTACAGGCGCCTACTAATCAACAAGCGCTGTTCAGCGAATTATGATAGTGATAGATTAATACAAGATTACTGAAATGTATAAAGCCTTAATTAAAAATGTGGAATTTCCTAAAAGGTAAGACCATTAAAGATTTGAAAGCGATTAAAATTTATGAATATGAATATGTTCAATGAAGTGCACAATAATATAAGCAGATTTAGGGATTAGGGATTTTCCATTGTTACTTAATTCTAAATAATTAAAATTGCTCCCTTCTGGGAATTATTTTTAATACGGGAATTCCAAACAAAATTAAAATTTTATCTACTTATTACCAAAGATCAAAAATAAGCATACAAGGAACGAACACTTAGTATTTAATAATAAAACTCATAGTATTATTATATAAATAACATCGTAACTACCTGCTTTTAAATAATCGATTCTGTGTTAACAGGTATCAGAGATGTCCAAAACGGAAGATATCACTCAAAGGAAGCAGCGTTCCACTAAGACTGCAAACCCTGACGGAGTTACCAAATGTGAAGTCTCAGTTGCTGCCACTCTAACCAACAACGTGGTTGTCAGCGTGTTTTTTAGAGGAGAAGATGCCTCTCACGCATTTGCCGTAGAATCAAAGCACATTGTTGAAAGCGAGAATCTTGAGGTAGAAAAATACCTACAAGATAATAGTAAAATATTCGATGCTGGAAGATTCAAAACTATAGGAAATATCTCTGTTGCCAACATACATTTTTGCAACTTTTGCATTAATAATGTAAGAACTGTAGATTACACAGTGTGTGCTCATAGTCCCCCCAGTGAATCGTGGAGATCGGCGCTATCATTTCCAAATTGTCATACGTTGTTGTACAACAAACCGATAAATGAAGCGCTTAAAGATTTCTTGGACAATTTCTTCGTGTGCTTATACCTAATCGACAATAATAAAATGAAAGGAAAAATAAAAGCTCTCTGTAAAATGAAGGATGTAAGCGGCGTTTTGAATTATGTTGATAGATTTCTCGAGAAAAACGAATTATGGAAAAGGGACTATGCAAAAAAAGCGTTCGAAACAGAATTATTGAAAATTTATCTCTCCAGTTACATATTATCCCATGCAGACATTGTTGAACACCAAAATTCACAAGGGCTAACATGGAACAAACTCGCCTTACAGCATAATGTCACAATCGTAAAAACCGAAGCTGACATCGAAAGGAGTTTGTTCGAATTGTTAGCCCAAGCAGTGAATCATCTGCTCCATTCTGGTGGTAGCATTGACTGGAGTAAATGCTAAAATAAATACTTTCGATTCTGGTGTCATCGCTAATTCAAAAAGGTTTTCGCTGTAGACGTATCAAACGGAATTGGATACTGGATTAATCCACCTGAATACTGAATTCCCTAATTAGAGAAATCTGGAAATGCAGCGAATTACCTCTTATTTTGAGTAGTGATGACGGACTTCCAGTGTCGAAGGAATACGCACATTTAAATAAAAGTTACATCATAATAACGAATCACTTACAGCCTAGACATGAAGAATATATTAAGTACCAGTTAGGAGCTTTTACGCATATAAACGACACTGATTACCTCTTATCTTGAGAAGTGATGACGAACTTCCAGTGTCGAAGGAATATGCACATTTAAATAAAAGTTACATCATAATAAGAATAACTTACAGCCTGGACATGAAGAATATATTAAGCACCAGTTAAGAGCTTTTACGGATATAAACGACACTGAAAGTCTCGGGTTAAGAGATGAGCTCCTGAAAACCATTACAATTTCTCTTCAAGGCGAGAAGTCTATACGCTTGACAATCTTATAAACATCTCGATGAATAAAGTAGGACGCTATCATGTCCCATATACTTCGCTTGATGAAACCTAGAAAACAAAAAAAATCTGAGTAAGGAATATCTCGATGGCGACTACAATATAAATAATTTTGATCGAAAAACCAAATTCTACTGTATAGAATATTATATCGATGTTGCAATACATATCGGTCAGGAGAAGTTACCATGTATCGCAAACAAATAGAGGAAAATCCGAAATTATTTTTTTTTATGACGTGTGATTGTAATTTCTTCAATACAAATAAATGAGACGTGCGTAAAACTATGTATATTATATTATGTAATAAATCTAAGGAAAAGAACTACGTGTTTCTCTGGTTACCTTTTCATAATGCTGTTTTATTTTTATTAAATGAACATTATTACATTTTATCATTGCTTTTACAGAATTACTTTTTATAGTTCAGTGCTTTCATAACTACTAAGGCTGAAATGTACAATATAAATGATCCTGAAACCGATCCATGATTTTCCTTTTTTATCTTTATTTTTTTTTGCATGTTCTACCACACAAAAAAAATCTGAAAAAAATATACAGGGTTTTCCACGGAACTGGCTGGTTAGAAGTTTTCCGGCTTAACGAAATTCCTCAGTTTTAAAAAATTGGGGTTTGCAACAATTTGGCACTTACTTTCTTTTTAAAATATTTTCACTTTTTTTGCACTTCCGGTTAACCGGAAGTCGCCACGAACGTTATTTTAAATAGAACACCCTATATATTATTATATTTTTGAATTTACCATAAAATTGTATGACGATTACCATTAGGGTATCTTAAACCTATCTTCAACTGTTTCTAAGATTTACGATTTTTGTTAAAATTTTGACATTTACATTGTTTGTATGTAATTGATTAATTCTCACTTGATTTAAGTGTCAGAAATTTCCGACTTTTGAAATTCAACAAGTACTAACATTGTTTTACCAAACGTAGAAAAAAAAAATTCAGTGACATTATCCAGGGTGTTTTAAAAATTAGTGACATATCCAAGAATTTTGAATGTTGCAAAACTTTGTTTTTTCAAATAGAACACCCTGTACATTTTTCTATTTTTGGATGTACATTAAATTCTATAACCGATTTGCTGTAGCATTCCCTATACCCATCTTCAGTAGTTTTCTTTTAAATTACTCGTTTTGTTTATTACCGCTTTAAATAGCCGAATAATTCTATCTGGTGGCCATGACATTAACATCACAACAATTTATTATTTATTAAAGTATTATTGTTATAATCATTTTGTTACACGTCGGCGTGTTCAGATACATGCATATTATTATGGAATTATGAATAGTAATGAAAAATATTGAAGGAATTTATTTTAACCTGGATACTTTTAAATTTATTTTACATTCACTGAGAATGCTTATAGAGAATTTACGGTAATTATAGGAATTTATTTTCAGCTAATATATCTAATAAAATTCAGAAAACTTTGTTAGGCAGTTCCTTGTTCGACTATTGACGTGTGTAGACGTATTTTTCAATTTTTGTTGCCATTGTGTTATCCATTTTGATTTAGTAAATTTAACCCGTTGTTGAAATTTATTTCTGTAAAAATTTATTCTATCAAGGAATTCATATTGTAATAATTGTTAATATATTGAAATGTGCACTTTATAGATATAAAGAGAGAGATATAAGATCAATTATTATTTTTTGTTTAGGAAGATAATTTTTACTTTTTTTTCTCATTATAGTTTAAAGAGTTAATTTTCCGTTATTCAATTTTGCTGATTCATTTTTAATTATCAATCACCTCGATTGGGTGAGTAGAAGCTTTGTGCTTGCATTTAGTTTTTCTTTTTGTGTAAATTTCTAGTAATTGTTCCACGTTTAATTTATTTTAATTTGAAACCACGTGGATTGAATTGAAAGATTTTGGATTATATTCCTGAGACAACAAATTCTGTTTGCTTTGTATAGGAATAGTTATTTATTTTAATTTGGAGTCAAGTGCAGTTTTATTTTGGCAGAACCTTCAGTTCACGGTTTTTTTTTTCTGCCAAGTTGTGAAAATTTAACCTTTTTGAAATTAAATTTGTTGTTATTAGCATCTTTGGTTACAAATTCTGTTCTTTATTTTAATTAAATTTACAATTTTTCGGGTAATTAAGAAAGTCAGATTTCATTCACTCACAATTTACTTTTCGTGGTTAGATTCAAGTTTTAATTCGCGAGGGTAACTCTGAGTTTAATAGTATTTTTGCGTTCTTTAAAATTTTATCCGTTGAGTTAAAAAAAATTATTTTCCTTTTTCTTTGTAAATTCACTTTTGCATTTTCAATTAATTCAATCAGTACACAGCAGTACGTATGTAACCAACCAACAGTCAGTATATTAAAGTTACTCAAACAGCACGCACGTGTATCAATTGACAACCAACCCTGTCCCTTATACTTACACAACACAACAGAGACCACACGGTGTCTCTGATTTGGGTGCCCGGACATGAGGATATAAAGGGCAATGTAATAGCCGACGAACTAGCCAAGGAGGGAGACACTTCATGGGTCCAGATGTGGGATTACTAAGGATTCCGCAAGAAGGGAGATCTGGACCTGGTTAGATAAAGAAAGTACAAAGAAATGGAGGTCGACTGAAGGTCAACTCTATACAAAGCGCTGATAGGGATGGGGATGTTAGTTTCTCTGATAACTTACTCAGGCGCAGTAAGAAAGAAGTTAAAACCATTACTGGGTTTGTAACTGGACACTGTCCCTGAAAAGCATCTATACAACACGGCGGGTAAAGCGAACTGTGGTGTAGAAGATGCGAATACAGCAGGAAACGAGTTTACATGTAATTGCACATGTGAGGAACTGAAGCTATTCAGGCAGAATATTTCGGGAGAGATCTATTGGAGCCTCGAGGTTCTCAAGTTCCACTTGGCAAGATATTGGGCTTTATAGAGAACACCAGCGTCGAGTGGAAATAAGAGAATTAATAGGGATGGTACAATGAGCACCTAGCTCAAGTACCCAGACATTAAGTACCCACCCTAACTTTAATGAATGAATGAATGAATGAAGGGAGCAGCTCTGTGAAGACGGCTGTCGGAATTAAGGAAACGTGGAGGCTGCTTCTTTAGCACTCTGAAGGATAAAAATAATTTGCCGGACTTCTTCCCAGATCCTGCTCCCAAAGTAAGGTTTTTGCCATGGTTTCCCTTACTCCATGGCGAATGCTGGGAGATAGCTACAGTTGTTCCCTGGGCGCAAATATTATAACTGATAGCTGACCGATTTAGTAAATATTTCACATAGTGAGGCTATTGTATTATGTTTTTGTTATTAACAATCATAGGGAAATTATTTAGTTAAAGTAGGAACATTTAATTTTTTATGGAATCCATATAGTACCTACCCACTTGGCAAGTAATGTTGCAGATATCCCAGTAATATTATTATTTACTAGACAGCGATGTTAAACAAAAACATGTTACTGAAATTTTGCAGCAACATTAAATAATGATAGAAATATTGCAGGCATTACAGTAACATTTCAATGTAATCAGGAAAAAATATTTTAAAAACAATGTTGCAAAAACAAGACTTTGTCGTCAGAATGTTTGAGGTAATATTTAGTTGTAACATTGCCATATTTACAAGGTGAATCATTACAAGCAATGTTACAACATTTGCGCTTGTAACATTAACATATTTACATTTTATAAAGTGTAAGATAGGTACGTATGTTTCTGCAAATATAGAATTTTGAAAACACAAACTTTTTTTCTCTCTAAAGTAAATAATGGTGATGAAATTTTTTAACATTTTTTGTAGCCTATAATAATCATGTTAATGGGGTTGTGGTTGCGCATTGCGCACTTGTAAAAGTTAGTATCGTTTGCCATCACAAGTTTTTTCGTACCGCGCATACACAGTTGGCGTGAACCTGTGAACTCCCTCTTTCACAATATACGGTAATCGTGACTGGACAGGGCGTGGATAGGACCATCTTGGTTGTGCCTCGCAATTGTTTTGATGAGAAAAAATTCCCGTCAATAACGAATCAACATTATCAGGTAAGTTTTATTTATAATGCTAAAGTAAAGTATTTTTAATTTCAGAGAGAATTAGAAGAAATATTGTACTCACAGATATAGAATACGAAATAACTGTCATGGAATGGTTATGCAAAACAAAGATTTGATAGAAAAAACAGCAAAATGTTCAAAGGAATAAAATGCATTCGGACGTTTTTTCTTATGTGTGTGAGTTTTTGTTTAGATTCTATTCATGTTAATTTATGTGCCCCATAATCTGTTTCCAATACTGAAGTTTATTAAAATGGAATTTAATGTACTTTTTTTAATCAATAAATGCCTTTATTGTCTTCTGTAAGCTGCATTTTACTTTTTAAAGTATTTATTAATGTATTTCGTTTATTAAATAGCTATTTATAATATTATTCATAGTATTACTATTTAGTTTTACATAGAACTATATGATATATGATTGACCATTTTAATATATCTGCAAAAATAACTACAAAGAAAGACTTATAATGTTATAAAAATGTCTTATACATTATATTTTTCTGGTATTAATGTTTAATGTTAATTATTGTAATTTTAGTAAGTTGAAGATAAATTCGTATAACAGAGGGGCCGATCTATCGGTGTAAATGAAATTATAATATTAACATTGAATTTCAATAAGACTGAATGAATTCCGTTTTTATTAACCGTTTTTGCCCAAGTTTTTTATTTTTTTTGTTTTTAGTTAAATGATCCATTTTATTACTTGAAATAATGTATAAAAAGGTATACAACAGTAAAATATGTATTTCTTATTTTCTTTCCTGTTTTTCATCATGATCCGATATTGGAACACTGGCCTGTTCATGTATAACGATGTTTAATTGTATGTGAAATAAAGCACGAAAAACTTCAAAATAAATTTTATTGGAGATATAACAAAGTTAACTTATAAAATGGTCAAACAAATACATTATTTGAAATGAAAGCTTTTTAAAACAAACTTCATGTAATTTACGTCGCATTTCTCATTTTTTTTATTGAATTTTTTTGCAAATGGCACAACGATTTGTTTGTCTGCAGGAACAATCCAATGATTTAGTTGATCATTATCGAAGTAGTTCTGGAACTCTATTGGATATAGGTTTTGATGTTTTAGGTCGACCACCATTACTTGGTGGCGTACCATATGTTCCTAGGTATACTGCACAACGTCCCTTCTAAACTTCAAGTAGTCTACACTACTGTGTTGACGACGATATATTTGCCAAGCGTTATGCAAACTAGTATCAATACAAAAAACGAAAACAGCCACCACCATTTCTTTGAACGAATTTCTACTCGAAATCTGTCAATATTTTCGTCCATCGATCTACGCCACCCATGAACTTATTGTATTGGGCAATTACGGCAGGTTGAACAATTGGAACACTTTTTTTTTTCCTTCGAAACCCATCTCAATGCCTGTTTACATGGCATAACTGGATCACAGGAATTACAGTTAGAACAACCGATTGTCATTCCAGGATGTTACTGTGGTATTAGTATTGGTATCAGTCAAATAATCGTATGTCCCTCTTTCTTTCTTTTCCATCGTTTTCCTAATAATATTGGACACTTTTCTATCCTATTCGCCATAACAGTTCCAGTGTAGCCATATCCTATCTCTTTTAACTTTTTACTAATCGCAAAGAAGAAAAGAACCGGTCAGCATAAATTTTGAACGGTATGTTCTTTGGAAGCTTTGATAGAAGATTCATTACTAGGAGCACCAACGCCCTAGGTCTGTATGATTTCGATGTTCCTTACCTTGATAAGGATGAAACTGGATAAGATACCCTTGGGGCTCGCATAAACTCCACATTTTATAGCCATAGCGAATGGGCTTTCCACGTATAAATTGTTTTTGCGGAATGCCGTCCATAATATGGGATATACTTTCGTCGATGCTTAGTGTTCAGTAAGCTGAGAATAAGTAAAAAATCTGCTATTCATCATATTGATTAGCGGCCGAAGTTTAGCAAATTTGTCGTTTGGTAAGAGATTATCATTATCAGCACAGTGTGTGTATTTTTTTATTTGTTCGAATCTGTTCCTCCTCATTGCCTTCGCGACGACTTCATTATATGTTTCAGTCTTTGATTCCCACAACATACGCGCACCTAGGTAGCCGAATGTACCCAGACAGTAAAAGTATTGCAATATTAACATTTCAGATCCCCTACGTCCATAGTGAACGCATGATCGCTTTTGATTTAGCATACTTTATAAACATATCCACTAAGAAATTACATACTTCTCATCTATAAATAGCTCAAAGCAACTAACGGATTATCTGGAGCATCTGGTAAATTTTTTGATTCACAAAATCACCAAATGAACTTTCTATCTAAGTCTACTTTATTCCAGCTTCTTTGTACAGTTGGAATTCGCTGAGTTCGTAATTTTGTACGTAGTTGTGCTAAAAGGTATTTCGTCTTCATCGTCATATTCACTTTCATCAGAGTTTTCATTCCATCTGATTCGTTCAGAATGGGTATGAATCGTTGCAGTAGCCTGTGCCTGCAATTGCCGCCCACTAAGATGATCCATCTCTCCAGAATCTTCATCGTCACTATCTTCCTCGCTGACGTTTTCCTTTTCTGGAGGTGTAATGGAAAACATCAAGACTTTGAGCATTAATTCTTGCAAAAATCCTCACTTTCAATTATAGACATCACTGTTCTGTTGTAAGCGATCTGAAATTGTTATTGCATATTAGGCCCGGAGTTCCAAAATTGGAACTATAAAAATAAATAAACATAAACACAAGTGAGACAAATAAAATTGAACATTTGCAATATAAGAAGTTACTTACATATGTAGGCAGTAAAACTAACCGTTAGAATGAAAAAAATAAGGTCTGGTTATTACATAGTTCACTTACCTTTTCATATCGGTTTTATTCATTTTGAGAACTACACTTTACAAATTTACTGAAATGCATAGAAGCTCGTAACTGCATGTACGGCATAACAGGAAGCAAGCAACAAGTGTATAGATAAGGTTATGTGTCAATAAAGCACGCACGCGTAATCCGTTTTTGCTAAGTACACAGAAAAGCGCCATGTTCCAATACTGGAACACTGGGAAAAAACGGGTTAATTAACATAACCTCTCGATAAACCTCAACATCATTTCTCGTATAATGCAGCAAGAACTTTTGGAGTAAATAAAAGATCCTAATAGAAACATTAGCATAGATATATTTATAGAAACATTTAATATATTTATTTAATATTTCTCTTTAACATAATATGAGAAATGTTACGGAAGAGCTATACTTCAACATTAATCGTCATGTTAAAGTAATGTTACTCGAAGACCCTCGTATTTACATTACTGGGATATATTTGTTTCGTACATCGCCTTGGCGACCTTAAACAGTCGTAGATGTTACTACATGTGGTACATTGTATATATTTTTGTAACATTTCGCGTTGCAAGATAACATTGGGACGACGTTATAGTCATGTTATTTTGCCAAGTGGGTATTTAGAATAGGTAGCCTCGTGTAGTACCTTTAGGTGGAGCACGTGGTTAGGATAATTTGTAATTATTTTACTTTTCATAAATAAAGTGCTTACTAGCCTTTCAAAAATCGCCCGATTCTAATCTAATTCCCGTTGCCGTAATTAAAGCCTCAAACCCTATTTTATTCGCGCCCTTACGAAATTTAAGTTTCCTCCAACGTAAATCTGCTGGTATTATACTCGAAATAATGCACGCCGCGTCAGCTGAAATAAATGAATACGCGTTCGTGGCCTTAACCATTGCAAGTGCAAGTAGTAAGAAAATCGATCGAATGCCAGCACATAAATACCAGTCTGGTTGCACACCACTGCATTATAATGTTATGAATCCATCTAAAATGTGCGCAGATACAAACGGTTCAAGGATAGATATCGAAAATTTGCATATTGTGAGACTATTATATACGGCAATGTGAAAGTGATGAGGAAGTCGATAGAATGTCAGCACATAAATACTAGTTTGGTTACGCACCGCTGAATTATAGTGTTATGAATCCATCTAAAATGTGTGCAGATATAAGGGAAACGCTATTAGAAAACGGTTCAAGGATAAATATAGAAATGATAGCGGAAAAACTGCCTTCAATATTGCCGTTTGCTCGGGAAATTTGCATATTGTGAGAAAAAGATGGTCTTAGTAGTAGTATAAGATAGTGATGGGGCAATCGGATCCAAAAACGTAATATTTCCAATATGCGTAAACGGAATATTGTATCACTTCGCTAAGAAAATCGGAACTTTTTCTTAAAACGATTTGATTGTTTTGCTAAACGATTTTTCAAATATCGGTCATCACAGATACCGATTCTTTTTAGTAGATAAGGAAAAAGAATCGTTTTAAGCAAAATGTAGCCGATAAGGAAAAATATTCGTTAAGCATCACATAGTCGAGCTGATGTATGTATATGTAGACACCGAGGCCCAGGCGAGCATATTTGCGGCATATTTCTTTTGATTTTTTTGCGATTTCTTATACGCTAGCTGCATAATATTTGTACAGAATTGTCTTAATACACACGCATACGTTATTTTAGTGGAGCTAGAATTACTTATCATTGTTTAATATGATTTAGGTAAATTTTAGTGGTGGTGCATTTACATAATAAATACAAGTATTTTTTTTTTTGTTACGAAATACAAATAAAAAATAATCGAAGTAATATTAATGTATGCTAATATACTGACTTTGTTGTTTCTTATATATAGGTGGGCCACCACATTCGCGTCGGTTTATACACGAAAAGTGGTAACATATTTCTCATTTTTTTGTTAAGGTTATACGGTTCAGAAGGACACATTTCAAAATTATTTTGAAAATACAGGGTTGAGCTCAGAGAAAAGTTACACACCAAAGTTGTCAAAAAACCACCATTTATTATGACTATTTTGATAGTACAGACTAAATAAAGACAAGTTGGTGTTAGGTTTCTTATGCCTTAACTCGACTCTTTTACGAGATAATTAACTAATTCTTCAAATGTAGATCAAAAATTTAAGAGACATGCCTGTCATGCGTATTTAAGCTAGATATTTTAAACTGTATATTTATTTTTTAACTAAAGCATTAGACTTGATAATAAATGAAAGTAATGCAAAAATATACAGGGTGAACAAATACATACTTTAATTTTCTCTGTCTTTAAAGGCAAGTAAGTTTCTTATTGTAAATGGCCTATATTTATTACCTGATTTAGATTCTAATTTTAACGGTCTTTAAGATTGTATTAATGTTTCCTATACCTACCTCTTATAGTTTCTTAGTAATTTAGAATTTTCTATTTAAAAAATATTAAATATTAATTCCTATCCATTCTTTTTTCAAAAGTAGACTTAGACAAAAGTGTCGCTATTATTCATTATACACAAAGTTACTTGCCTTTAAATATAGCGAGATTAAAAGTATGTTTTAGTTCACTGTATATTTTTTTTGCATTGCTTTATTTTATTATCAAGTCTAATGCTTTAGTTAAAAAATTAATACAGTTTAAAATATCTAGCTTAAATATGCATGACAGGAATGCCTCTTAAATGTCGAATACAACGAGATATTTATTTTGTTTACATGCACGTGTGCGATAACGATTTATTGCGGTTTTATAGTAACTTTTATAGTTATTACGTACCGGTTTTCAAAAAAGCATATAGAAAATATCAATATTTATACTTGTATTTTATTTTGTCGCTTTCCCCATTAACAAATATATTTCGTATTATGTATATATCTCTTTTATAGTAAAGACTTCGGGTTTTGTTCGTTTTTTTGTTTGATATTTCACATTATAGGAAATTACGAATATGAACTTTTTTTGTTTGTTTTATTTTTCTTATTATCCAAAGCGCGTTGTAATTTCAATGAAAAAAAGCAACATGTCTTAAAAAAGAACTGGGTTGTAGTAAATACAGGACTCATTAATTGCTTTTGCATAATAAATGTGTAAGTTTATCAAACCTGATTAAGTATCCCTTATACAAAGAAAAAAAACATGTTAGGTGTAAATGCAACTATCCTTTATGTTATTTATGAAGCCAGAAAACAAAATTCCCAAATCCGTTTTTTTTTCATTTCTGTGTCATTTCTTTAACAGAACTTAAACAGAAAATTTTATTATCATACAGTAATAATTACTTCGATTATTTTATTATGCATTTCGTAACTAAACAAAAAATACTTGTATTTTATTATGCAATGCACCACCACTAAAATTTACCTAAAATCATATTAAAACAATGATAATGTAATTCTAGCTCCACTAAAAATAACGTATGCGTGTGTATTAGACAATTCTGTACAAATATTATGCCAGCTAGCGTATATGAAATCGCAAAAAAATCAACAAGAAATATGCCGCAATATGCTCGCCTCGGCCTCGGTGTCTACATATACATACATCGGCTCGACTATGTGATGCTTAACGAATATTTTTCCTTATCGGCTACATTTTGCTTAACGATTCTTCTTCTTATCGACTACAATTTGCTTAACGATTCTTTTTCCTTATCGACTAAAAAGAATCGGCATCTGTATGAACCGATATTTGAATCGTTTAGCAAAAGAATCAGAATCGTTAAGAAAAAGTTCCGATTTTTCTTAGCGTAGTGACTACATATCCGTTTACGCTTATTGAATACTTTTTGGATCCGATTGCCCCATCACTAGTATAAGAAAAAGTATACTGAGATTTTTATTGGTTGTCCTTCACACAAAAGATTAAAAATATGACAGTCATTACCAGCATACCAGCCGAATACAGATAGTACGACTATGGGACTTATACATGCGTCCATTGAAGGCACTTGTGATATCCTGCGTTTGCTAATTGTGATATTTCGATAATTGGAATTACAAGAAATAGGCAACCTACCATACACTATACAACACCCTTAATATTTCTTCCTGCCAAATAAAACACCTTCTTTATGGAACAGTTTTTTTTGATTTTATTTTAAAAATTTAAAAACAACCACAATCTCTCTTGTATGTATGTACAAATATATATAAAATTTAAATTTTTTCAGTTCAGCTTATTAAAAACAATATTATCATTTTACAATGTATAATAGTTATTAGATACGTCGCTATAATGCATATAAGGTGTGGGAGCCTATATATGTAATATATAAATATATAATAATAAAAAATAATTTTCCTCTTCTTTGTCCTCTTTTGAACATCATCATTTTATTCGACGTCGACGAATTTAGCCATGACTAAAGCCTCCACACTTTTGTACTGTAAAACCTCGTCCTTCAGCTCCTTCAATTCCCTCAGGTACTTCCTGTGGATTTTAGTATTTTTGCTTCGATAGCGTATTGCTTTGATTGCCTTGTCTAAGACGTAGTGAAGCCACAAGATATTTGTGTAGGGTTCGTAGTGTTGCCAATCGTTACTGAAAAGAACAAAATAGAAGTTAATGGATTCGATTTATTATTGAAAAGAAAGAACAGCTTTGTTCGTGGTAACAATTGTGAATAGATTTAGGTGTCTGATAGCATAACCCAAGATTACAAGAAAAAAAAAAGAAATTATATTCATCAAGAATTGGAAATATACAGTGTGTTCACGGGAACATTCTACAATAGCTAACTTTTTTATTTTTAGAGATACAGAGTCGGTTAAATCGAGAAAGTTCGTGTACTTCTCCATTCTGCATTTCGTGCTATGGCATAAAAAACAAAAGAGCGCTTGGTTGCTAAGATACGACTATAGCATGTATTTTTTTTTAAATGGGACACCTGATATATTTTTGCATTTTTGAGCTTCTCTAATCATTGGCTATAACTAGAGACCGGATTATATGTAAAGTGCATATATTTTATTTTTTGCATATCTTTAATTATAGTCTATATGTAGACGTATTACACTAATTGAAGTTAATTAGCGCTAATTAGTGATTGCATATATTGCATATTTAAGCTTTTTCTTATTCTTTCTATTGGTAAAAATTCCTAGTAATTCCTAATGTAGATCGATAACCGACAATTCTCAGAACGATAAATCTTTTACATTAGAGTCTCTAATCTTTTTCCAAGAACCGCACGTGTTTAATTTTGCCTAGCAGAAGGGATGTGGTAAATACGTTTTATTATTATTAATTCCCAAATAAACTATTTCATTCATTGAATATCTTTGAGCGAAACAGCATGTAATTTGTGTACGTTTTTAAATACTGGTGCGTACATACATGAGTATAGGCGAACAAAATTTCTTTATGGATTAAGCCATATCCTGAACTGGTAAAGGATGGCGACAAAATATTTTGTCGAGCCTGCAGTAAACTGGTAAGTTTAATTTTACTGAAAGCGTTACAATTGTTTTTAAATTCTTTAACTTTTGATATAAAATGACAATTGTTGTTGTAGGTGTCTTCTGAGAGAAAATACCTGATTGATCAACACGCTAAAACTCCATCACATATTGGAAAATGTGAAAAACTAAAGCGATCCGCACGTGTGCAGCAATCTATACGTCAATGTGTAGCATCAATTTCACGAAACTCAGAACAAGAAGAATATAATACGGATCTGTGTAACGCACTAATTTCGTCTAACATACCATTAGCAAGATTAAACAATGTTAATTTGAAATCATTTCTGCAAAAATATTGCAAACATAATATACCTGACAAAAGTACCTTACGAAAAAATTATGTCACATCTTCTTACCAGCAAACAATAGCAGAAATTCAACAATTGGTAGGGAATAATTTTATTTATATCATGGTAGATGAAAGTACGGATAAGTGTGGCCGTTATATTGCCTATTTGTTAATAGGAATTCTTCATGAAGATATTGTAGGTCTATCATATTTAATTTATTGTAAATAACTTCAAAAAACAAATAATGTGACAAGAGCATTTGAATAAAATACATGCTGAAGAAGGACAAAGATTTATCTTATTTTCAAAGACTTCAAAAGAAATATTTAAAACAGCCAACTATATCAACCTTTTTGCATCGTGTTCTAAACAAGATGATGGACTACGAGCTTCATATAATATTTCATTATTAATCGCAAAAGCGGGAAAACCACACACAATTGGTGAGGAATTAATTATGCTAGCAGTCAAAGAGGTAATCGAAACTGTTCTTCATCATAAGGCGCTATCAGATATCATCAAAAAAATTCCTTTGAGTAATAATACAGTGCAAAGAAGAATCCATGCAATGGCTAAAGACGTTGAACTATCATTATGTGATTAGTTAAAGATTTCCAAATTTTCCATTCAACTCGATGAATCAACTTTACCAAATAACGAAGCACTACTCACTCTTGGCTTACGTCCGATTCATAAAAGAAGGAAAAAATTGTCCAGAGTTATTTGCCAAAAATTTGGAAACTGATACAAAGGGAAAACCATATTTAATACCATGCACATTTTTTTTTTTTCAAGAGAAAGAAATTCCTATTCGAAATATTTTGTCAGTTGCTACAGATGGTGCTCCAGCAATGACAGGGCATCATAAGAGTTTCATTGCGCATTTAAAACAAGCAGTACCAAATGTACTCGCTATACATTGTGTTATTTATCGTCAGCACTTGGTTGCAAAAAATCTTAAAGAACGCCTGCATACGCTGCTCCATACCTTATTAGTGCAGTCAACAAGATAAGAAGCACTTTATTAAATGACAGATTATTTGGGCAACTTTGTAGTGAAAATGATGAAGACTATAATCGTTTGCTGCTGCACACAGAAGTACGATGGCTCTCGGAACGTGGTTGTCTGAATCGCTTTTTCAATCTATTTGACTCAGTACGGGACTTCCTTGAAAACAGAGACGATGAACTGCGCGGAAACTTGATTGCGTCCAAAAATGACATCGCTTATTTGACAGACCTTTTTAAAATATTTAATGACGTTAATTTACAATTGCAAGGTGATGAGTTGAATTTATTATAAACAGAAAACGTCATAGCTGCTTTTGTGGGAAAACTTCTTCTATTCAAACGAAATCTAGGAGGAGGTGAATACAGCCACTTTCCGACATTATCAGCATTTATCGGTAAAAACAGAAGATTTCTTATTACTGCCAGCACCTGGACGCTTTTGATGCTATTTTACAGAGCGATTCCAGGATATTTTAAATATGAATATACCAAGCTGGGTTTTAGACCCATTCGCAAATGCAGATACAACAGAATCATCAAATTTAGAAGAACTGTAGAACCCACAACTAATGAAGAATTACATGTGGACCTAGAAGTATGTGTGGGAAGAAGAAATAGGGAAAGGAGGTGGGGAAAGGGAATAGGGAAAGGGAATAAGGAGAGGGAAAGGGAATAGGGAATAGGAAAAGAGGAAAGGGAATAGGAAAAGGGGAAAGGGAAGGGAATAGAAAAAGGGAATAGAGAATGGGAATAGGGAACGATAATGGGTAAGAGAATAGGGAGAGGGAATAGGGAAAGGGAATACGGAAAGAGAATAGGGAAAGAGAATAGGGATAGGGATAATGAAAGTGAATAGGGAAAGGGAATAGCGAATAGGGAAAGTGAATAGGGAAAAGGAATAGGGAACGGGAATGGTTAAATAAAATAGGGAAAGGGAATGGAAAAAGGGAATAAGGAAAGGGAATGGGGAAAGGGAATGGGGAAAGGGAGCAGGGAAAGAGAATAGGGAAAGAGACTAGGAAAAGGGAATAAGGAACAGGGAATAGAGAAAGAGAATAAGAATAGGTAAAGGGAATAAGAAAAGGGAAAACAAAATGAGAAAAAGGGATATTTTAAATATGAATATACCAAGCTGGGTTTTAGACCCATTCGCAAATGCAGATACAGCAGGATCATCAAATTTAGAAGAACTATAGAACCCACAACTAATGAAGAATTACATGTGGACCTAGACGTATGTGTGAAATAGGGAAAGGAGGTGGGGAAAGGGAATAGGGAATAAGGAGAGGGAATAGGGAATAAGGAGAGGGAATAGGGAATAGGAATAGGGAAGGATAGGAAAGGAAAGGAGGGAATAGGAAAAGGGGAAAGGGAATAGGAAAAGGGGAAAGGGAAGGGAATAGAGAATGGGAATAGGGAACGAAAATGGGTAAGAGAATTAGGAGAGGGAATAAGGAAAGTGAATAGGGAAAGGGAATAGCGAATAGGGAAAGTGAATATTGAAAAGGAATAGGGAACGGGAATAAGGAAAGGGAATAGGGAATAGAGAATAAGAATAGGGAACGAGAATGGTTAAATAAAATAGGGAAAGGGAATGGAAAAAGGGAATGGGGAAAGGGAATAGAGAAAGGGAATAGGGAAAGGGAGCAGGGAAAGAGAATAGGGAAAGAGACTAGACGAAGGAATAAGAACAGGGAATAGAGAAAGAAAATAAGAATAGGTAAAGTGAATAGAAAGGGAAACAAAATGAGAAAAAGGGAATAGGGAAAAAATGAAAAATAACAAATATAAAAGGAGTTTGAATATTTGGATAATTATAACTACTTAAACAAATTTGAAAGACAAAAACGAACGCCATATGTTAAAAGCAAAAGAAAACTATGTACAGCCTATTGCACATTCTAAAAGCGGAAACTTTTCGAGTGAATGGACCGACTTAAAAAAACCACCTTCTTCAAGGAGCGCATTCTAGGAGAATGCCCTGCTTCTAGTTCGATTCAATGTAAATTTCAATAATCCGACAGGTCGTATAAAGCAAACTGTCAAAGCTGTCATCAAGTCGGTCGTGATTTACTTTTAAAATCTGCCAAATTTAAAATATTCACTACCAGTGTCAATTTTGACATTAATGATGGATTTATTAATGAACCTTTTTTCACTTCTCTCATTGGAAATATTTGCTTACTAGGCAATGAAATGGAAAAATAATAAACAACGCAATAATAGTGTCATTTTCTCCACTTCTTTACTGGACTGTTTTTTTTTTTGAACGTCTCAAAACTCTAAGTGACAGGACTTTTTCCGCATTTAGCGTTTCAATTATTTGTTAGAGTTAAGTAAGTTAGAAGTTATTTTCGTTCGCTTTACATGGAACATATTGGAATATGAGTGCCAATAACTGCATCACTCTCATACCTTCGCGAAATTTAGCACTATAAAAATAAAATTCATCCTTACACAGTTCTGTTTCTGCATCAACCTGTAGATTTCGAACTGGTAATCTCCGGTGGCAGTGAACAGGTCCGGATCTAAGGCCAAGTCATTGTAGATGCACACGCCGTCGCTGCAGATGCGCGAGAGCGTAAAATCTATGATGGCCACGCGCACCCCGAACGTGTCTAAAGTGACGTTCTTCCCGTCGATACAAAACGAGATCGTCTGATCGTTGTCTACACTGGTGATGAGGATGTTCCCCCAGTGCAGGTCTCTATGTTCGAATTGCAGCGAAGATTCGGCAACTGCTAAGGCACATGCGACCTGGAAAAAGAATTAATGAATTTTAAAATTTAATTTAATCTCGACAGTAGAGGCTCTTATGGGCAACACAGAATTCTTGTTATCTTGACAAAAAAAAATCATATACCGAGTGTTTTAGTAAGAATGGCGACCGACGCTGTAATAAAAATTACATAGCTGTAGTGATGAGGAAAAGAAATCATAACTAAGGCGGCAAAAGGAAATTGAAAGAATATATATTGCTCTGTTTTTCAGAACACAATGCCCGGGATTTCAATTTTTTTTTTTTTAAATTCAATACCAATTTCTTATTATATTCAATTTATATTATTTTTATTTAGCTTGTCCGTTTACGATTTATATATTTCTTTTTTTTTTCAATAAAATCAATTAAATTAAAATAGTGGTTTCAATACACCCAGCGACCTCTCTAATAGTGAAAGAAAACTGTGGAAAGTGACTTCCTACCTGCTAGGTGGCATGGGACGCTTCAAAGGGGACCAGATCGTCTGTCAAAATCGTACTCCGGACGCTTATTAACGAATAGGCAGTTTTCTCACCTAACGGGCGCACCCTCAAAGCCCCTTCTCGGTTTATTAAATTTGAAATACGTAATTATCGAAAATCGATGTGAAACACTTACTGTGCAAATAAAAACAACGTTTCAAACCAAAACAAGCTTAAATCTTTATTTATTTATCCAAATGCTATGTTTCATCATCATTGAGACTCTATGATCACAAGGTACGTAAAGTGGAATCAGTAAAATACTATATAAGACAATTATTTAATACAAAAACACGTATTCGAACTTTCCTGGCATTTTAAAACTAATGAGGTTATGGAAATGTCATAATATAAATTAAATTTCAAATAAATAACGGTGCCATCTATCCGTAAACGGCAAATACTAAATTTTTATAGCAAACGATTATCTGTGATTATTGATATTTGCTAAAGATAGCTATTTTATCACAGATCAAACTCAGTGATATTATTTTACAACCCTTACATATTAAAATTCCTAAAATAACTAACAAAAAGGGCGGCTATTATAAAACTAACCCCAAATTATCGTACAGTGAAAATAAATTACACAAAAATATTAGTTTCTGATTAACATTGAAAGGAAACCGAAATAATTCCTTTCTGTTTTAGGTGAGGTGAATCTATGGAATACTAACTTGAAAAGGACACGACGTTTGGCAAACTCTGGAACTGGATGGAGGTTCGGTTAGACGGGCCCCCGGTCTCGGACAATGGCATGCAAAGGCAATCTGGTCGGGAAATTTTTATAGGATATTTTCTTGGCAAAATTGCAGGTATTCGATAAGGATTACATAAACAGGAGTTGTATCGATACTTCTTTAGGTAATACTTCTTGGAACTTTGATAATTTGTTTAAAATTGTGGCATAAAAACGTTATAGGAAAATTAAGACAACCGTCGTGTCTGGTAGCCACCAACAGAATGAGGATTCAAATCATATTCAACGGTCAACAGCCTTCGATTGTTATCACACAGGTCGACCAACCTGAATTTTGAAAGATTAAGCTAACCGACATTAAAATACCGTTATTTTCTCTAGTTTGAGGGGAATACGCCAACGTTTTAAACAAAACATCCGAAGAAAGATCTCTCCGAGCAAAATATAACAATACATAAAAAGATACCAGGTCAGTTTGAATTCATATAAAATTACAGTTTCATTACATAAGGCAATATTTAGCATCTAATGCTAATGTTTCCATTTTAAATACTATCTTAACAAATTCATAATTCGCCTGTAGAGTAGGCAACTGAGTACACGCCTCACTTTTGAATTTCTAGATAATTTAGTTTAGAACCTTGTTGTAAATGATTTTCAAATAGATTCCGTACCTTAGATATCATAGCAATATATAATTTCCAAACGTGACCACTAGAGGGTGCAGTTGCCAGGGCCGACGGCAAGTTTAAAATTAACTGGTAAAGGTTTCAGCACTAGCTATAATTTTAAAGATTTCATTAAAAACCTTAGTTAATTACGCACTACTTTGGTCAAAGACATTCTGCAGTGCTGATGTTTTCAATCAAAAATTTAAATTAGGAGATCATTGCAATATTTTTCTGGCAGAATTAGTTGCAATAAATCAAGCAGTAGTTTATATTAGGCGCGAATGGGAATTTATACGTGACGTGATAATTATAACAGATAGCTTATCTGTATTAGGGCCGATTTCTTCAGTCAAGGATAACTATACGATAACTGTAACTGGCAGATAAGTGGTAATACTTAATTTCTTCACTCATTGATAAATGTTATCCTTCGGATATATGGCGCAAAAGTTATCTGTTACACGACCCTACCGATAAATTATTATCCTTAAGTTAATGGGTATGCATTGCATTAACATAACCTCATTACTTTTATTTACAATGGTGAAAAGGCACGCGAGAAAGCTTTGCTGGTTTAGATGTAAAAAACGAATAAAAAAGTGTGTAAAATGGATGGACTTATTTATTTACATGCAACATCTATCAATGTTTTTTTTTTTTTTCTAGTTCGGTAAAATTAGGACAACGTTTGTCTTTTCTTGTCTTCTAAAACAATGTGGAATAAATTGAAACAAATGAAAATTTAACTCATAAATTTTATGCATTATAAATATGTGCATGCTGTATAGTAGTCATGTGTGGTATATAAATTCTATATATTGTAAAAATAAAAACATATAGGCTACTTACGTCCATTTCAAATCCAGTAAATCATAAAGAATATTACTTATCCTAAACCGATTTGCGCTAACCGTACCTTCACTATTTCGTTTTGTAGTTATGTTCTGCCAAATGATTCGTACACACCTGTGCAGTAACCGTGTATTATTTTCCTATCTGAGATTAACAGCTCGTATTTTTACAGCGTTGTCAAATGCCATCTTGTCAATTTCTATCTCACGGATAAAATTGCTTGTACTTATTTGAAGAAATCTATTTTTTTTTCATATCTTATAGACAACGTTATCCAACAGATACCAATACGGGACTTTTATCCTTGACTGAAGAAATCGGCCCTTAAAGGCGTTAGGGGAATTTTATAAATCCAACTGATTTGTTATTAGATACTTGGGATATGTTGCGTGAAGGGGATATAAAACTTTTTTTGGGCCAGGGCTCACGTAGGTGCAATCGGTAATGAGACGGCGGATCAATTAGCGAAAGAGGCAGTGTCTATGAAGATAGCGCGATTATTAGATTTGAGCTAATTTCGACTAGCGTGGTTAAAAAAAAGGTTTAGAGATAAACTTGATAATGATTGGCAGAGTAGGTAGAATATTACTTTAAATGGAAGGTGGACTAGAAAGTTTATCGGTAGCGTTACACGTTTTAATGAAATGAGGGTTAGTTTCTGGTATTTGGCAGTAATAATAATAATAATAATAATAATAATAAATTAATACACTTTATTCAAATTGCTAAGTACAGGGTAGAATGCGTCAAAGTGAAACAAAGAAAACAATGCATAAAGCGATAATACAATACACACACACAAATGAATAATAGTATAAACAGTCACCAAGTGTACTGTGTCAATGATTTAAGATACTCCTTGCAGGTATAAAAAACACTGTCAAATAAAAAAGTCTTTAGAGACTGCTTAAACACTTTCGGTACATCAATGCTTTAATTTCATTAGGCCAGTTTTGTTGAAAATTTTGGGATCCATGTATAAAGGTGATTTCAACGTACACTCATATTTACCGAATGGCACATGAATATCGTCAGACTGTCTGGTACGGATATTGTGGTTATCCCCAACCCTACGAAATGTGTCCCTATTATTGAAGATATACATTGACACGTTAAATATATAAGTACTAATCAAGGTTAAAACTCTGTACTCTTTGAAGGCCTCCCGACAACTCGCACGCCCAGAAAGACCCAACATAGCGCGTAAGACAGCCCCCACATGCAAACCCCATAGCCCAGTCTGGACGCCACCTGGGCATGATAAAAAGAGCACAGCTGGTCAATTGTTAAAATTTTTTTTAAATTTCTGAATAAAAAACACAGTGAGTTCAATTTATTGATTTAGAGCACTACAATGATCCTGCCAAGTCAGACATTTCATCAAAAGTTTATACCTAAAAGTGTAGAAGAGGGCAAATTCACAAGTTTACCGCAGCCCAAGGTGACATCCAGACCAGCGCACAACCGCTGTCTATTGCGAAACCTCATAGTGACCGACTTCGTACTATTTAAATGCAGAAAGTTCCCAGAACGCCACTCCGTAAAAGTGGATATGATGTTATTACATTTATCTTTTAAGAATTCATCATTAACATCAGAAGCCATAAAAGTGTTATCGTCGGCATATATTACTAGGTTTTCATAGAGAGGACCTAATTCATTTGTGTATAGCAGGAAAATTATGGGCCCCAGTATAGATCCCTGAGGGCACCCAGGCAAACGGACCTGCTACTCTAATTGGTGGTTGTAACCACACCATCCACGCGATGGCGAAGGTCAACATATTGATGCCGTTCATCCAGGAAAGACGATAGTCAATCATACATGGCTCCCCGAAACCCATATTTATACAATTTGTCAAGCAGCAGAGCGTGGTCAACGTAGGTCAACGTGGTCAACGTAGTAGAAGTAGAAGTAATAACAGGTCACAGTAATTTTAAATCACATTTATATAGAAATGGGAGGGTTAATGATTCGCATTGTGTATGTGGTGGGGTAGATACACTTTATTTATGAAAAAAACTAAATAACTACAAATCATCCCAACCCCGTGCTCCACCTAGCAGGTACTACACGAGGCATCTGTACAATATGGGTTCCATAATAATTGAAATGTTCCTACCCTAACTAAATAATTTCCCTATGATTGTTGATAACAAAAAATATAATATAGTAGCCTCGCAATTATATGAATACTACTTTATATAAAATGCTGAAATACATGAAATATGCAAACTTCTCCTAAACCCCTCACCACAAACTGCACTAAACTGGACGTACGTTTCAATAGCAAAGCTATCATCATCAGCAGAAACACTGAACTCAGTTCAGTGTTACCTCCAACTACGGTATATGCAAATCGTCTAGTATGTAGACTTCACTTTGTGGAATCGAATTTTGGACCAAACAATCGATTGCTACCCACAGCTTACCCAAGGTTAAATTTACCAGTATTTTTATTCTGTTTTTTTTTGCTTTTCAAATATATATATCTACATATTTTCAATTCTTACACGCTTGCTCTATTATACAACCACTACATTAAAGTTGAAAGTACCCCACAGCAACAATATGGTAATTTTTTTATTTTGATTTTAATGCAACATTTATCGCAGTATATGTTTAGGTACAGATTCTATCTCACAAATTACACTACATTCTCCATTACCATCAACATCAGGTGCAGAAACTTCTATAGGCATTCTTATTGAATATACATTATAAATTGTCTCATGTTGGACCCTTTTTACATAGATGTTTCCAAAAGTGTATTACCATCACCAGTGCTATCTACTGATATAAGTCAAATCCCAACTACAAGTCGTAGAATTGCAAAAACTCCAAGATGACAATGTGGTAATGAAAGTTATTTTATTCTGTGTATTAAATTAATTTATATTTTTTTGTGGGACTTCTTGCACGTGTTGGTGCAACAAGAATAAGACACTTAAGTCCAAAAGCACGATTGGTACGATGTGTATTCCAAGAAGCCAAAACGTAAGTATGCATGCACAGAAATGCAACATCTTACTTTACAGAGAAGATTAAAAAAAGCAACATCATGTGCAAGCTCTGAAGAATTTAAAAGGCTGTTCAAAGATTTAGATGCCACTAAAATTAATTTTAATTTTAAAGAATGTGATCATTCTAACAAAGTACTTTGTGTTATAATCAAGAGATTTACATAAACCGTAACTTTTAATTACATTAAACAAGTTAATAGAATATTAACACATAAAGACATGAAGAATGTAGCAGAAGCTACCGACATTGTGTTCAAACAAGCGATATTACTCTGTAAAGTTTCAAGAATAATAAAATAAGAATCTAAGCAAACGTTTATTCTTTATATTCCTGAATTTATTTATTTATTATTGTTTATTTCTTATTTTCTGGTTTTAACTTGTATTATTTTTTTGGAAATACATTTTTGTTATATTTTTCACATATTTCCGTTAGGTACCATTTTGTTTGTAAATTAGCATTTATTATTATTTATATACCTATACTAATTTTGTGCAAAATGTTAAAGCGAAAAAGAGTAAGGTAAGTATTTAAAACGGTAGTATACATTCTACTTTTATATATACAGGGTTTTCCACGGAACTGGCTGGTTAGAAGTTTTCCGGCTTAACAAAATTCCTCAGTTTTAAAAAATTGGGGTTTGCAACAATTTGGCACTTACTTTCTTTCTAAAATATTTTCACCTTTTTTGCACTTCCGGTTAACCGGAAGTCGCTCACGACTTTGTTATTTAAATGGAACACCCTATATATTATTATATTTTTGAATTTACCATAAAATTCTATGACGATTACCATTAGGGTACTTTATACCTATCTTCAACTGTTTCTAAGATACTGAACTCAGTTCAGTGTTTCTGCTGATGATGATAGCTTTGCTATTGAAACGTACGTCCAGTTTAGTGGCAGTTTGTGGTGGGGGTTAGGAGAAGTTTGCAGCATTTCCAGTACCACAGTTTGGAGTATTTTTGTCACATGAAATATGATTAGTTCACATTAGTGATGTAACGAATATTCGCATTGGCATGTTTTTGAATATTCGCATTCGCATTCGCAATAAATATGCGAATATCGAATTATCCATTTTAACAGGTAACTTTTATCTGTTAAAATGGATAATTTAGAAAAAAAAAACTAATCAAATTCATTGAAATCCTAAAACAACCGCTTGAGCACATATTTGCAGTTTACATTATAATAACCATCAATAACCTCAAAACTAAACTTGAATTGACAAGATAAGACGTAAAAAGTCGAAACGATTCGGTTTACTGGCTAGTTTCGCTGCGGTGATGGAGAAATTTAATTCTCTGCGTGTGCTTAATGCACATGTTCATATAGTTGTAAACTGAAAACTAATAGATGACGCTAGTAAAATTAAAAAGTGAATATTCGCGAATGTGTAAAATCACGTATTCGTTACATCACTAGTTCACATAATCGCGAGTCTACTGTAAATCGGTCAGCTATCAGTTGTTATTAAATGCGTCCATGGAACGACTTTCGTTATCTCTCAGCATTCGCCAAGGACGTTGATTATATATGATATACTTATATAACATTAAATGCGCATCAGGGAATTTGTATGAAAGTTTACCATAAGTTTGGAGTAATCACTCAGCAATTAGCTTATCTAATTAACAATTCTATATCACAATTGCTAATTAGGCAAGCGTTTGCTGAAGTTACTCCAAACTTATGGCAAACAGAGTGCAAAAGAGACCAGCTCACAGAAGAACAGCAAGAATTTATTATACTGATTTAGATTCAGATTAACTGGATGCCCAAGAGGAATCTTGACTATAGTTTCTCTACAATTTTCAAATTGACATTTTTTATCTAAACATCAAATCAGAGGGTCAAAAACATATCAATTTAAATTTCATACAGTTTGAGAACAGTGTAGCATCCCTGGCAAGCTCAGTACCACGGTGGTCCCATTTCATTGGTGAATTCAAGTTCGTATTGATTAGCCCCTTCCCGTTAGAGGCGCTTATATTCATATCCAGTTGACGTCACTACCGCGCGTTTCGCCATTTTGCAAGTTGAGAGCGTGCGATTTTTTGTTTGGTTTTTGTTTATTTGTGTATTTTATTATTCAATTTTTTATTTTTTATTTATGGATTATTTTTTTATTAGTGTTTTCTTATTATTTATTTAAGGTATGTGAAAGTGCGGGAACAATAAAAAGAAAGAAAAGTACATGATTGTTTGTTTCAGAATTGGAATATTTTTGTTTTTGTTGACTGTATTTCTTGATTGTACATGGTCTATAAAATATTTTGACAGAGGTGTAAGTAAGTAAGATAATTATAATCAATAGATACATAGTTGTTTCTTTCAGGATTTATTGCAATAAGGTCATCTATAACCTATCATCAAGGTGATTGGAGGCTTCACTAATTCAGTCTTGCGACAGTATCATACAATATGGTTGGGGTTTGTGTTGTTAAAACTTGTTACAGTCAGAAAAGAAGTTTGCATAGATTTCCAAATCCAGCTAAAAATTTACCTCTGTATTCCAAATGGCTTGAACTTTGTGGTAACAATGAACTATTTAATTTACCTCCAACTACGGTATATGCAAATCGTCTAGTATGTAGACTTCACTTTGTGGAATCGAATTTTGGACCAAACAATCGATTGCTACCCACAGCTTACCAAGGTTAAATTTACCAGGTATTTTATTCTGTTTTTTTTTTTGCTTTTCAATATTATATATCTACATATTTTCAATTCTTTACAGCTGCTGCTATTATACAACCACTACATAAAGTTGAAAGTACCCCACAGCAACAATATGGTAATTTTTTTATTTTGATTTTAATGCAACATTTATCGCAGTATATGTTTAGGTACAGATTCTATCTCACAAATTACACTACATTCTCCATTACCATCAACATCAGGTACAGAAACTTCTATAGGCATTCTTATTGAATATACATTTATTAAATTGTCTCATGTTGGACCCTTTTTACATAGATGTTTCCAAAAGTGTATTACCATCACCAGTGCTATCTACTGATATAAGTCAAATCCCAACTACAAGTCGTAGAATTGCAAAAACTCCAAGATGACAATGTGGTAATGAAAGTTATTTTATTCTGTGTATTAAATTAATTTATATTTTTTTGTGGGACTTCTTGCACGTGTTGGTGCAACAAGAATAAGACACTTAAGTCCAAAAGCACGATTGGTACGATGGTATTCCAAGAAGCCAAAACGTAAGTATGCAGTGCACAGAAATGCAAATCTTACTTTACAGAGAAGATTAAAAAAAGCAACATCATGTGCAAGCTCTGAAGAATTTAAAAGGCTGTTCAAAGATTTAGATGCCACTAAAATTAATTTTAATTTTAAAGAATGTGATCATTCTAACAAAGTACTTTGTGTTATAATCAAGAGATTTACATAAACCGTAACTTTTTAATTACATTAAACAAGTTAATAGAATATTAACACATAAAGACATGAAGAATGTAGCAGAAGCTACCGACATTGTGTTCAAACAAGCGATATTACTCTGTAAAAGTTCAAGAATAATAAAATAAGAATCTAAGCAAACGTTTATTCTTTATATTCCTGAATTTATTTATTTATTATTGTTTATTTCTTATTTTCTGGTTTTAACTTGTATTATTTTTTTGGAAATACATTTTTGTTATATTTTTCACATATTTCCGTTAGGTACCATTTTGTTTGTAAATTAGCATTTATTATTATTTATATACCTATACTAATTTTGTGCAAAATGTTAAAGCGAAAAAAGAGTAAGGTAAGTAATTTAAAAAACGGTAGTATACATTCTTACTTTTATATATATACAGGGTTTTCACGGAAACTGGCTGTTAGAAGTTTCCGGCTTAACAAAATTCCTCAGTTTTAAAAAATTGGGGTTTGCAACAATTTGGCACTTACTTTCTTTCTAAAATATTTTCACCTTTTTTGCACTTCCGGTTAACCGGAAGTCGCCACGAACTTTGTTATTTTAAATGGAACACCCTATATATTATTATAATTTTTGAATTTACCATAAATTCTATGACGATTACCATTAGGGTACTTTATACCTATCTTCAACTGTTCTAAGATATTACGATTTTTGTTAAAATTTGACATTTACATTGTTGTATGTAATTGATTAATTCTCACTTGATTTAAGTGTCAGAAATCTCCGACTTTGAAATCAACAAGTACTAACATTATTTTACCAAAACGTAGAAAAAAAAAATTCAGTGATTATACAGGGATTTAAAAATTAGTGACATATCCAAGAATATTAAATGTTGCAAAACTTAATTTTTTCAAATAGAACATCCTGTACATTTTCTATTTTTGGTGTATAATTAAATTCTATGCCGATTTGCTGTAGCATTCCCTATACCCATCTTCACTAGTTTTCTTTTAAATTACTCGTTTTGTTTATTACCGCTTTCAAATGGCCGAATAATTTCTATCTGGCGGGCCATGACATTAACATCACAACAATTTATTATTATTAGTAAGTATTATTGTTATAATCATGTTTGTTACACGTCGCGTGTTCAGATAAATGCATATATTATGGAACTTATGAATTAGATAATGAAAAATATTGAAGGAGCTTATTTTAACCTGGATACTTTAAATTTATTTTACATTGACTGATGATGCAGGATGAACTTATAGAGAATTTACGGTAATTATACGAATTTATTTTCGGCTAATATATCTAATAAAATTCAGAAAACTTTGCAATAATACATTACACAGATTACACACTGTACGCAACTTTCGGTACTACCAAGCAAGATTTAATGATTCGTGTGACGAGAACGTTTGATGAATTAGACCCAGTTGAAGTGAGAAGTATAAGGCGACACATTAAGACGTCGAATAATAAAATGCTTGGACGTAAATGGAATTCACATTGAGCATTTTTTTTTTGATGCTCTATGTCATGGTTCAAGTTTATGCTACTTGTAAATTGCATTTGTTAAGTATGCATGTATCTAAATATTCTTCATAAACACCTTTATAATTTAGAAAATGCTTTAATATATCAAAAACTTCAAAACATTTGTCTGACAAGCACACTACGTTTTAGTGAAACAATTTTTGTTATGTTGTCGTCGTTATCGTTTATGCCATTTCCCTCAATTTGAAACCAAGCTATTAAGAGAAATCATTTCAAAATTTTCTGGATTCCGTTAGATATATTAACAACCAATAAATTCCTTTAATTACATTGAATTCTCTATAAGTTCTTCCTGCATTCTCAGTGAATCTAAAATAAATTTATAGTATCCACGTTAAAATAAGCTCCTTCAATATTTTTCATTATCTAATTCATAAGTTCCATAATAATATGCATTTATCTGAACACGCGACGTGTAACAAACAATGATTATAACAAATACTTACTAATAATAATAAATTGTTGTGAACGTTAATGTCATGCCCACCAGATAGAAATTATTCGGCCATTTGAAAGCGATAATAAACAAAACGAGTAATTTAAAGAAAACTACTGAAGATGGGTATAGGGAATGCTACAGCAAATCGGCATAGAATTTAATTATACATACAAAAATAGAAAAATGTACAGGGTGTTGTATTTGAAAAAATTAAGTTTTGCAACATTTAATATTCTTGGATATATCACTAATTTTTAAACACCCTGTATAATGTCACTGAATTTTTTTTTCTACGTTTTTGTAAAACAATGTTATACTTGTTGATTCAAAGTCGGAGATTTCTGACACTTAAATCAAGTGAGAATTATCAATTACATACAACAATGTAAATGTCAAAATTTTAACAAAAATCGTAATATCTTAGAAACAGTTGAAGATAGGTATAAGATACCCTAATGGTAATCGTCGTAGAATTTTATGGTAAATTCAAAAATATAATAATATATAGGGTGTTCCATTTAAAATAACAAAGTTCGTGGCGACTTCCGGTTAACCGGAAGTGCAAAAAAGGTGAAAATATTTTAGAAAGAAAGTAAGTGCCAAATTGTTGCAAACTCCATTTTTTTTAAAACTGAGGAATTTCGTTAAGCCGGAAAACTTCTAACCAGCCAGTTCCGTGGAAAACCCTGTATATATATTACTTAAATCACAGACTATATGGATAGGCCTACAGGTTTAAAATTCAAACTAGTTCACCACAAATCGATAGAGGGCGCAAACTTGATCTGATTAGTTTAACATTTAGTGTCCCATCTATAAAGGTTATCTATGCTCAGTACTGTCAAGAATAAGCGGAATAAACTACTACTAGATAAAAACCTACTTGTGTAACTAAGGCGTACGCTTGCTGGGCGCTTGCGAAGACGAACGACTCCATGTCGCTGCCCCCGTTGGCTAATTCCAACACCATGAACAGCTGGTCCTCGTCGAAGATGTCCGGATGGTCGTTCTCGGTGCCGCGCGCCTCTTCGAACAGTTCCCACAGCTCTAGCAGGCGCAACGGGTACTTCCCCTTCACGCAGGTCACCTTGCGCACCTCGGAGAAGCAGTCGGTACGGTTCTTGGTTCCGTGGCGCAGGTTGCTCAAGTTCCATGGCGATGGTTATCTCGGATAGGATCTCTTCGAATTTCTTCTGGCGTTCGCCGTTAACGATGAGGTCGCCTTCTATCGGGATCACCTTTATTACGGAGGTGCCCCCCGTCGGGCGTCTGAAGAGGAACACTTCCCCATAGACGCCCTCGCCGATCTTCTGGCAATGTTGTAATACACTGAGGAAATAAAGAACAAAATATTGTATTAAAACAGGAAATTCATTATTAAAAATAAAACCTTAGACAGAAATAATGTTATATACGGGGTTCCCCATATTAGACTACCCATTTTAATATGCGATTTAAATCTAAACGAAGTACAGTGAAATTCCCCTTCGCGGGCACCCCTCTTACACGGACACCTCTTAAACGGACAGTTTCTCATGTCCCGACCGGCTCTCATATAATTCCATATATTAACTCTTTCTTGGACGGACATTCTCTTGAACGGACGGGACACGAGAAAATGTTCTCTTAACCGGACAAAAAATAAATAAAAAGAAACGCCTTATTATTTTTTTTATCGAGACGTATTGCTATTGCATTTCTCAATCGCGCCGCGCGCCAATTTCGCCGGGACGTCCCCGAGTAAACCGGAGATTTACCGACTTTAATCTTTCGGTACAAACGCAGCCTATGTCGCGCATTTCTGCCTGGCGTGAATTAGGGACGTCCCCAAGTTGGTCGGGGATTAACCGTTCTATTCTTTGGGTGCACGCTTTCGATGAAATCTGCATTCAATATTAGTCTGACGTCTATGCGGAAAGACACAGTGGGCGACACATTCATTGTAAGAAATGGCTCCAAATAGAAAAATTCTCACGTTTACACAAAAAATTGAAGATTGTTGAAGTTTACAATAAAAGAGAATTAAATGTAAGGAACTTATCAAGCCGTTTTAATATTGGAAAAACACAAGCTGCAGATTATAAATAAACATAAAGAAATCCTTCTAAACAAATGGATGTCGAACAGCAATTTGAATGAAAAAAGAAGCTTTTTGACGGGTGATGGTAGGTACTAAAATTGACAAATTGTGTTATGATTGGTTTACAGCAGCTCGCCATAAAGGGATTCCTTTAACAGGTATGCATATGATTTTTTTAGATAAGGTTTTTCTTGTATTAATGCGTTTGATTCTTCTTTCATATTAAATTCTAAAATATGTATGTAGATAAAAAGAGTGAGATTACCAATAGGTTTGTCGTGAAAAAACCAAAAAAACTTATTTTTTTTTAGGTCGCTCTAATACGATGTAAAGCAAAGAGAAATAGCCGCTTCTTGGGACATTCTACATTCAGTGCTTCTTCTGGTTGGCTCAATAAATTTAGAATCGTCACAATTATAAGTTTTAAAGCGATTTCGGGAGAAGGAGCTTCGGTAATGCTTGAAGATGTTCATCATTTTAAAAAAATGTCCTTCTTTGATTTAAGGGATATTCCACCGAGAGACATCTATAATGCCGACGAGACAGGCCTGTATTTTAGGCTCTACCGACAAAAACGCTCACATAAAGAAGAAAAAATGTATTGGGGGTAAGTATCCCAAAGAGAGGTTTACGATTTTGCATTGTTGCAAATATAGCGGATGAAAAAGAAAAAGGAAAAAAACTCCTAATCATTGGTAAGGCAGCTAAAACCAGAGCTTTTAAAACATTAACATAAAATAACCTGCTTGTAACTTGGAAATACAAGTAAGAAGCTTGCGATGACAGGACAAATTATGACAGAGTGGTTGCAAGACCTAGATTGAAAGGGCTAAAGAAAAAAGAAACATTTTGTTATTTTTAGACAATGCAAATTAAATAATATAAAAATATTATTCTTACCCCCTAATTGTACATCAGCTTGCCAACTACATGACCAGGGGATTATAAAGAATTTTAAAACTTATTACCGAAGTCTAATACTCAAACATCTGCTAGTAAACATTGAAACTGCTGGTACAGCTTTTAAGTTAATAAAGAAAATTACACCACTGGATGCAGTTTATTTGGCAAAAAACCGCTTGGGATCAAGTAACCAAAGAGACAGTTCAAAATTGCTTCCGCAAAGCAGGATAATCATGCAAATATGCAAAGTGAAGACCAGTTAACTGAGGCTGATATATCTGGCCTAGAAGATGAGTTTGCCTCTTAGTGTACTTTCAGATATCCTCAAAAATAAGAATTTATTGAAATTGACGGATAATGAAAACCTTAATGATTTTTTGAACGTAGATGAAGATTTCTATGTTGAAGATCCAGATTCAGAACAAGAAATCACAAATCCAGTTGAAATAAAAGAACTTTCGGAAGATTCTGAATGTCGATGAGGGTTCCAGTGCCAACAGAAGCTATCTCAAATATGATAAAGCTAATTACTACTGACCAAGCAGCATCAAAAGTTTTGTCGAGAAATCACGGAGATACAGAGTCTTTGAAGCTTCTTTCTAAATTAGAAATACGATTTCAAGACGCCAATTTAAAGAAAAAGAGAAAGACAAACAACAATATATGAATTTTGGCGTCCTTAAAGTGACTATTCATTTCACTGTTTTGTATTACATAGTACATCTATGTATCTATGTACATATTATATTATACTTGTCGTCCATTCGGGAAGTTTAGTTAAAGTATATATCAATGGACTAAGCTATGTGGCTGAATGTTAATATAACCAAGGCCAATAATAATAATAATAATAAAATAATATATATATACCTTGGTACATATCTAAAGGAAATAAACTTTTTTTCTAAGTTTAAAGTTTTCTTATTATTTAAAAAACATGTATAGACATATACGATTAAAATGGTGCCCAGTTTCTTTAATATATTTATTTTCGTTAAAACACGATTTGTTGTATCTACTACATATTTCTTTTCTGCGGACACCCCTTCTGAACGGACATCTTCAGTTGGTCCCGTTGGTCTCCGTTCAAGGGAGATTTCACTGTATGTGGTTAGCAAAGGTGTACGACTGTTTTATTGGACAATGAAAACTATTAACTAACGCCACCTGTTGGTTCTTATACTAATGTAACACGATTTTAAAGTTTTGTGTATGAATAATCAGTGAAAAAATATTCACAGGTGATTCTCCAATATATTGCGACAAACTTTAAGAGCTGATTCCTGAGGTTATTGTGGACATAAAGTTCATATGAGCATATCTCCGAAACTGGTTGGTTTTAAAGTTATTGAATGTTTAATAATAAATTATGAAGTATGACTACACGATATAATATCACCAGTTGGTTCTTCAAAAAATATTGTGGTGAGAGGGAATTGTTTATTTGTCATTTCAATATTTGTCAATAGTTGTCAGGGTATTCATTCAGTTTATTGCCAGTTCCTGTTCCTAAAATGAATTACACGAATGCTGAGATGTGTGATATGCATTTCGGTTTACGGTCTTGCCAATGCGAAATTTCGCGTGCCTACTAGACGTCTTTATGAAGAACGATACCCGAACCGTATCATCCCGCATCATTCAATATTTGCCCGTCTTCACACAACGTCTTGTGAAAGGAAATTAAAAAAAAAAAACGGACGACTAAACGGGCACCTCTACAGTGAGAACTCCACAAGTTGAAGAAATGGTACTAAATAAGAATTGAGGAACATCCTACTACAAGCACCAGAAAAATTGCGTTTGCTTTAAAACATAGTCAGGCCCACAGTTTGGAGAATATTGAAAGATCAACTGCTGCATCTATATCACATTCAACGGTGCAGCCACTTTTGCCGGCAGATTTTCCGCAAAGAGTGGTTTTTTTTGTCAATGGAATGCACACAAAATCGCAAAAAATCCTGACTATTTGCTTCAAATATTCTTCACCGAGCGAGGCTACTTTCTCTAAAACGCGATTATTAATTTTCATAAATAATCACATATGGGTCGAAGAAAATCCGCACGAACTAGTGAATGCCCGTCATCAACATCAATTCTCTGTCAATATGTGGGCCAAGTTGGAGATCACTTCATAGGTCCACATTTTTTACCGAGCCGTAAAATGGCAGGTATACCGCCAATTTCTTGAAGAGGAGCTACCCCTACTGCTGAAAGAAGTTCCCGTTGCAATTAAGATTACAAATGTATTTTATGCATGACGGTGCTCCAGCCGCATTTTAGTTTAGTTTGCTCGCGAGTTTTTGGGACAAATACGTATCCAGATCGGTGGATAGCACGGGGGGGCCACAACCGTGGCCTCCTCGGTCTCCAGACTGAAATTCTTTGGACTTTTTTCTCTGGGGTCACCTTAAATCGTTAGTTTACGATACGACTCCCATTGAAAATGTCGATGAACTGAGAAATCTTATTATCGCAGCTTTTCAAACAATTCGGAATACCCCTGGTATTTTAAACGGACTCGCCAGTCAATACGAACGGAGGATAGAAGCTTGTATTGCAGTTGAGGGCGGCATTTGCAACATTTAGTATAAGTAATTTGTTTACTAATTATTGTGTAATTCTATAATAAAAACATTAATTATGCTTAACTTACTATTAAACATTGTACAACTTTAGAACTAAGCGATTTTGGACATATGTCTATGAACTTTTATGATCAAAATAACCCCAGGAATCAGCGCAAAGTTTGTCGCATATATTGAGAATCAGCCTGTATAGTCCATATAGCTGGAATGGCCCCCACCTATGGAAACATATTGCAGGCGTTGAGGCAAAGAAAGATAGAAGAACTGTAGGATATCTGTCTGTCACATTTTAGGCAATAGAAATCATGTGTGAGGTGGCATGAGAGATTGTAAGAGATCTATCACTGCCTGTCACATAGAAACTGATGTAATATTGTGATAGCTGCTTAATTCACAATTTGGCCTCAGTCAATACTATTTTGCTAGCCGTTCCAGTAATTTATAATATTAATCAAGTGATGCTTATCTATCTATGAGCTATTTCTCCACAGATCACTCACAATTTGTGCGACATATTTGTAGTTTTGATTTATTAGATGCCATTTTGACATTTCCATGCAATCTATTAGTGTCGTCTGGCGTTGCGATTTTGTGCACGTTTTATAATTATTTTCAACGTTGTGCAACTGCGAAAGGGGTATTTTAACATTCAATATGCCAGGTAATATATTGATCGAACATTCATAATAAGCAGACGTGTAATTAAGATTCGTTTAAGGTCATGTGCGAGAAGACGCATTATGGATGTATTAGAGAACACTATTAGAGAACTCTTCTTGAGGAATTACAATCTACAGAAAGTGAATCTGAATAAATGCTGGAGCTAGTACTTATTCTGTAAATTGTGAATACTTACATTCACATATCATAATATAAGCTCAAGATGAATAGTCTACGAATCGTATTTGTTTGATTAGTAAACACGCTTATATATAAAAATAATTGACTTTCATAGTTATTAAGATATCTTGTTATTGAAGTTATACATCATCATGCATCTTTCATATGCAGTGCAATATTTACAATAGTGGTGGGCATAATCAAATGAAGGAAAAGAAATCATTCGATTACATACACTGAGTGGTATAACCCATATATAATCAGTCATAATCACAAAATCATTGTATTAAAGGGTGGAAGATGAACGTAACAACTTAAAAAAGGTCCTCTAAATACCCTGTGTCCCTGGATGAAGTTGACAAGAGGAAAAAAATCTTTATTATTGATTTTACGACAAAAAGTAATAATTCTTTATAAAAAGTTCTGCTTGTTGAGTAGATAAATTAACCATCGGAAAATCTAAGATTAAACGTACAGAATGTCCACAAATTAAGAAGAGTATCATTTATTGCATGTTTTCTAGTTTAAGCACAAAATTTCAATTAATTAAAGTCAACAAAAATTACTCTGTTTTCTTTAAAAATTCTCTGCAAATGAGAATTACTAATATTCAGTCTTTGTGATCGTTTCCGTAAGGATAATTTTGGTGTTTCTATCACTGAATCTATCGCCAAAAGTGTAGCCGTATCGTCTTCATTGTATTTTTTCTTGCGTTTCTTAACATTGACTACAGATCCAATTAAATCAAACTTATGCACAAGTTTGCGCAGTGCTTCGGGCGATAATGCAGTATTTCGGAATTTTTCGTGAAACATGTCTATAGTCGATACGCTCAGATACGTTTCAAATTCCACACCATTTAATCAAATAAATTTACGTTTCTTCAAATAGTAAATCATTTTGGCAAACTCCACAGACAAAAAAATGACAAATCTACAATTGATGACGTTTTAAACAGTTTATACTTATTGATTATCTACATTAATTTCCAGGTAATACGTTATCTCAATTGAACTTACCAACATACAATCATAATACTCAAACTTTAGACTTAAAATTTTGTATTTTAACTAATTTTATGTTATTAAAGAACTTTTTCTGTTAACAGTAAACTCTAAATTCAATAAACAATACTCTTCTCTTGAAACATTTTCATGTTATCTTAATTTGTGGACATTCTGTACATTTAATCTTAGATTTTCCGATGGTTAATTTATCTACTCAACAAGCAGAACTTTTTATAAAGAATGACTTTTTGTCGTAAAATCAATAATAAAGATTTTTTTACTCTCGTCGACTTCATCCGGGGACACACGGTATAAACTGTACACAAAGAAAATTCCGCATAGTAATATCTACACTTCACTGTTGGGCGAAAATTGCAGTGTAAAATTTTTTACTATTGTACGAAATTTTTAAACAACGTCGCTGTAGTTTTGTATAACAAAGTTTCAAAAAAAAGCAATAAAATTGTTCGAAAATATTCTAGCACAATCTTCTAGAAAATATTGTGAAATGTTTTACAATATTTTACAACTGGTAAATATAATAAATTGCATATGTTGGAATGGGAAAAAGTTATAAACAAGAATTTTTGTAGTGGGAAACTTTATAGCACTCCAACACTAACTAACTTAATAGCTAATTAACTATAATTGCAATATTCTGATTTCCGCTAATGTTAAAAAGGACCTCGGCTGCCTAAGATCTTTGACATGTTCTCAAAATTTATGAATTGCTGTCTCTGAGCAAAAAAATTAAAGTTAAGATGGGTATCGGCATTCAACAATAGCAGTAATAATTATATCGTAACTGCCAAAATCTTCGAGAACGTATTGAGTCAATGAAATCAAAACACAAAACCCTCAAAAATAATAAAATCTCGTTATATTTAAAAATATTGGGAAAATTAAGAAATAATTGGTATAAAAAGCGATCATAGTATTGTATTACTTCTAATTTATAATTTAACAAACCCATAATTTCACTTAAAACAGTAAGTACTCTGAATTAGCAAAGTGAATATTATTAAGAAATAGGGATTACCCTCACCACAATTGTAAGTTAATTTAATGTAATTATTATGTTCATTACTTTTTCCAAACTAGCCACCCAACTTTTGGTTCTAAGGTCTGTGAATCTAAGCATTATTATTATGGCGAAGTTTCTACCCATATAATAAACGCTCAATAGGTATATGTGATACACCATTGTTGTAAAGATGGCGCTTCTCCTGTTTCACATCAAAGCACGGTTATAAAACATGCGTTGAGGCTTTCCTGCTTTTCCCTTGTGTTATCATTAAGCTTGTACGGGGAGGAATTGTACTTATCTACTAGACGACTAGATTTCTCTCGCACCAAGAAGAACAAGTTATTGTCAACTTTGGCATATTCTACGTCGATGCCGAGACAAGAAGATTACACCTAACTTCGTAAAGTTGAAACATCACATAACAACGGATGCGCCAAAGAAATCTTAAGCAGAACGGAGGAAGCCTTAACTACGAGAACGAGTGCATAAGTGTATACGGAGCTACATCTGATTCCAAGATGATCATGGAGCTACATTTCACATTAGCCAACAAAATGTCAAAAGGAAGATTGGGACCTTATCGACCGCATAACCTAGAGAAGCGCAGAAAACTGAGTTCGAGAAATCCAGAACAACACAAGTGAAGAAGTTTGCAAGGATGGAAGAAAAGAGATCAAGGAGCAACCTGGTACACGGAGAACGTTGTAATTAATTTTATCAACGAAGCTACTATCTTGCAGACGAAACAAAAGTAACTTGCCTTAGGATGAACTATGTCATTGCACCCAAAAGAGTACCAACAAAGAAATCATCACGGAGGTAGAAAGCAGCGATCAAAGGAATTCCGAACATCGAAGCAGAAGAAGTGCGACAAGTAAGCAGATCATTGAAGAAAGCAAAGCCACCGAAACGCAACCTATCCAGGGAAGAAGACGCAGCACTTACAAATTTGAAAGCTGAAGAAGACATCGTTATCCTCAAAGCGGACAAAGGAATGCAACAGTACTACTAAATAAAGAAGATTACCGGCAAAGATAGAATGAACTACTTGACGAGAACACCTACAAGGAAATAAGAAAGATCCAACGGAGAAGATCACAAAAACCAGTAAGAGAGACCATAAAGATTTCATCGATACCTAAAGAGATGCAAACAGATTGCTACAAGAGCCGCTAGCCACCCAGCTGTATGGAATACCAAAAATACATAAAGAAGGGAGTGCCATTAAGACGATTGTAAGCAAACATTGGATCACCGACCTAACGATTTGTCAAAAATTTAGCTAACTTACTTAAAGCCATATACCGGACAAACTGCAACGTATTGTGAAGATTTCGAAAACATTCGGGATATTCTGTCTACGCTAAAGACTGAACCTACAGACATTTTAGTAAGTTTCGACATTATATCGCTATTCACTAACGTACCCACGGAGGACGCACTGGCCTTACTTCCAGAACTTGGACTACAAGAAGACATCATTGAATTAGTGCAACTGTGCTTATCTACGACATACTTTTTATATGAAGGAAAATACTACGAGCAGACAGAACGGAACAGCCAATGGGAAGCCCTTTATCACCGTAATAGCCAACTTGTTTATGGAAGCATTTAAAGAAGAAGCCCTAAGTTTCAGCGATATGAAACCAAGTGTTGGCTGCGATATTGTCGACGATACTTTGGTAATATGGCAACACGGAGAAGAAAAAACTACAACAGTTCTTGGAACACATAAACTCACAGCACCCAGCCATCAAGTTTACCATGGAGAAAGAACAAAATGGAAATCTCCCTTTCCTGGATGTTATGGTTAAGAAAACAAAAGAGGGAATGCTACAGTGCGCAGTACTTAAAAAGAAAACGCACACCGATAGATATCTGCATTCAAGATCTCACCATCATCCGATGCAGAAGAAGACATTAATACAAACATTGCTATCCAGAGCCGACACCATCAGTGACGAACAACATCTTACCAGTGAAAAGATACATTTGGGAGAAAGCACTAAAGAAGAATGGTACACTGACATCGACATAAGGAGAGCCACTAAGAAAAGAGAACGACACTGGAGACAACTACAGAACACTAAGAGGGATGGAGTGTTTACCTTACATAGCAGGATCCCGAAAAAGTAGGCCGAATTTTGAAGAAACGTAACGTACAAGTACGCTTCGGGACTGCAACGTCGATCCAGCAATATCTACCGACCGCAGAGGATAAGATACCCAAGGGGCGCACAGAAGGTAACTACAAGATAACATGCCAATGCGGACAGTGCTACGTCGGACAAACAGGAAGAGCCATCGACATAGAAATAAAAGAACACGAGAAGGGACGCAAGATTAAGAAGGACCGAGCAATCAGCGGTGGCAGAACACATGCACGACACCGGACACAAAATGGATTTCAAGAATGTAAAAGTAATAACTACCACCAATAACTAGGGGAAAAGACTCATCAGGGAAGCCATAGAAATAGAGAAGAATAAAACCGTTAACAGAGAAGAAGGGTACCACCTTAGCAACACGTGGAAGAGCCTACTACGAACCGTCAAGGTCAATGGAGCGGAAACTACACGGTTGGATGCACCAGACGCGTATATAAGAAGAATGTCGGACCATGGAGAATCAGTTCAGTTATCCTGAAGAAGCTGTCAGTATGAACAGCGAAACGTCGAGCGAAAGTTTTGACACACGGCGAAACCCGCAAGAAGCTGTTAGTTATACGGTTATAAAAAGTTGATTTGGTGTATTTACGGAAAAATTCGCAAACGTCACATACAGAACAAAATAAATTAATGAGATCACAACTTCTCAAATTAAGGGCCCTTTACTCCTTGATCCAACAGTCCAGCTTTACTGTACGCAAAATTCTACTGAAAATTCACTATTGCATTTGTAGCAAGCAATATGTAATTTATGCTCCTTTTATAGGTAGGTTACATCAACAAATTGTGCAACAAAACTACGCATTATGTTTAAAAAAAAAACACATTATACAGTGACTAATTATTCACAACTAGGTATATTGATTATAGCAACAGCGTAGTTAATCTGTATGCAAAATCTGAATGTCGGTTCCCTAAACAGATTTGTAACAGCAGCAAAAATACTGTAAATATTTTGTTGACGATTAGTTGTAACTATTACCACTGGCCTAAACATACTATTTGCAAGAAGTGATCTGCACTTAATGCTACTGTAATATATGGGTTCTATCAACATAAATTGTATAACAAAAGTGTGCATTTTGTTGCAAAAAAATGCGATGATTCGTCAAAAATTTTGTGGAAAATTTTAACACAAATTATACTCCTCCCTATATGTTCAACAACTTGTGCGAAACTTTATAATTGTTTGAAAATTTACATTTTTTTTTTGTGTAGTCGAAACAAATAACCGAATAGGACAAGGGCAAATAATTTCTGCGATGAATGTGGATTAATAAATAATTAAATTAATAAATGATTATGAAGTTATTCGATTAGGGATCTTTCCATTTTGCCCAACACTAAACTACAATAGGTTTATATTAGAATTGGTGTTAATCCAATAAATGTGATTGAAGTATTATGATGATATAAAATTTCTGATGCACATCTGTCAACAATATGAAAAAATGTTTCCTCGTCAATAACGTGAACATGTCACATAAGTTGGAAGTAAGAGATAAATTTAATAATCAATGGAACCCGACAATGTGATTCAACTCTTTGGGAAGGAAGACCAAATTAAGTCAATGTAAATGCAGTTTTAAAATGTACTTGAAATGGTACGCGTTTCAATCTATATTTATTAATTTATATTCTATGTCTATTTATCTATTTATATTTAATATCTAATCTATCTATATTTCTTTTTATTGGTTCGTTTTTACAAGATATTAATTTTGTACTTTTAACCTAGTATTTCTTGTCATTTTTAAAATGTTTATATATAAGCTTTTATTTTACAATAGTATTTACAATAAAGAGGGCTTATGTAAAAAAAAAAAAATAACTAAAACTTGATTATTTTGAAGTACAATATTTGTTGCAACAGCACTTCAAGTTAAATGTAAAAAAGTCATTTTACTATTGAAATCATTTATTATTAGAATATTTTATTTTGTTGCAAAATAATATGACACCACCATGTATCGCAAAAAAAAACATGATTGTGACCGTCTAGAAAAAAATACACAGAAAAGAGAAGCAAGAAAACATGATTTTGTGTTTTTTTATTTTAACATAAACTAACATTTCAAAAAGCCATGTGTTCGAAACAGTGCCCCTTCACTTCCATACATTTATTTATTCGCAATTGGAATGATATTCAACGATACAAAACCGTACTTTACTCAGTACTTGACAAGCTGTGAATACTTACACATTGTCCGATCCCATTTAGATTATTAATTATTAATCCAATACAAATAGTTGTGTGAATATTTGAACAGTAATGGAGGCTATGGAGGGTATGATAAAGTAAAGTTCTTCGTTGTTGAATGGCTTTTTGAAATGTTATTTAATGTTAGTTCGACACCATTCAGTGAGCCCCCTACATTATAACAAATCTTATTAAGATCTTTTTTTGATTTGATGCAGTGTTTTAGAGATATTCCGTTATCTTAAGATAAAAAACTCACCCTGTATATTGTAATTTTGATTTACTTATTTATTCCTTAAATTCTCATATTTACCTCTGAAAATGTAATATTTAAGTTAGCATTGTTCCATGTTTCTTTAATTTGTGATTAGGTTTTTATTTTGCAACCAATAAGTATATTATGTTTGTACATTTCCATCTGTTATAAATGAATTCTTAGGAGTTAGTTCTTTGTACATCCAATATATTGTAGTTTTGTGTAACTAATATAAATATTTTAGAAAAATAATGTTTTAATAATCATTAAATAAAGTACCAATTAATATCACGATGGTATTTAAATTTTGCGCCAAAACGAAAATAGTACCGGAACCAGAAACAGGCAGCGTTAGACGCACTTTCAGGATGTGACAGTTAAGTTTCTAGTAGATTATTTTTTTGGGGTGATTATTTTTTCTTTTGTAGGTCAAGTTCAGTAAGCTTGGGATTACATTTTATCGAGTAAGCGCCTGTCTCAAACCAATCGAATAACTGCTAGACATAAATTCGTGTTAATGTCACAAACAATGTTTTATAATTTGTAAATAATTTATAATTTTTTTTTGAGTAGCATGGATTATTCAGTGCAAAAAACGTGTGCACAATTCAGAATTGAAAATTGTATTCAAGTCGATGGAGGGCATTTGGAAGGCATGATTTTGAAAACATGAAGAAAAGTTTAAGTTAATAATAAATAATAAAGAGAATTACTTGTGCATTAGTGTATTATATAGAATTTTATAAAAATTTCATACAATTCCTAAAATTTTGATCAATATTTCTATATGGTTTTCTGTGTTCGTATTTATTTTTTAATAGTTACATTTTCTTTTTATTTCGTTGTGTTAGTTATCCAATGGTCATTTTGTTCTATTATTTTTAGAAATTACGCTTACTGAAATGTACTCCAATTAGAAAACGATATTAAAGAAATGTTGATAAAAATTTAAGTAACAATTAGTTTAGTAGCTATTGTTTAGTTCTACCAACGGCCAACTTTTCCATGATATTGATATTGACACTACACTACTCTCTGTCTATTTTATGTTTTAACCAACGTCATTGATGTATCATACGAGTAAAGACAATCTTCTGATTTGACTATTTTTCTCAAGTATTGGTATTTATAAAAGAAGCAAAGTTTCCGCTTGTCTCATAGAAAAAGATGCAAGGATTAATGTTATTATTTTCACGGCAAATGCCTGGAAAGCGATTGAATTCTAAGACACAGGAGCTTGTGTTTAATGCTCTGACATATTTCTAGAGAGAAAAAGAAAATGGAGGGGCTCTTTCTTTTTGTACAATTACCTTTAAGTGGTGTTTACGAGGTAGATATTTTAATACACTCATAATTACGTTTATAAAGTACGTATTGTTGTAGAAAGTAAGCGAAGCACTTGATGTAAGTTGACTTACTGTTTGGAACATAAAAAAAAGAAAACTGCAAAATCCTTTTGCTTCATCTCATCCTGAAAAGAGACCTCGCATTAGGCCAAAAACAAGAGATATAGGTCAGACGACAAAAATCCAAATGAATGCTCAAGTTCGGAAGAAGAAACAGATAATTAATTGAAAAAAAAAGGAACTGTTTTCGTGACATGGTAAGTCAGATTTCGTGGCCTCAATTGGCCGATATGGATTTGAACGACGTCTGGTTCAAGCAGGAATGGTGAGTGAATGTTCCGTTTTATGATTAACGATGGAATTTTGAATCACTTACAACATAAATAATATAATTCTTCGAAAAAAAATAGGTCCTTTTTCAAGGATTTCTTAAGGAATCTTTTATTAAGGATTCATATGTAAACTTTGTTACTGTGTTAAATGTTTATTACTATACATTAGAAACAGGAATTCTACCAACTAGCATTAACATCACTTAACACATTTGTCATTTAAATGTGCTTAAATGAAGAACAAATTAAAAACAGAGCTTCTTCAAAATAGAAACCATTCAAAAAATTACAAATAGAAGAGCAACAAAAGAAAAATGTTTAGCAAATAAAAATAAAGCACATGTTTTTAGCTGGTGTATTTATTGGTGTATGCTATAAGGCAAAATTAAACAGTGGCAGTAGGATATATTATGTTAGCACATACTTCTATTCGTGCACAGAACGATCAATGTACTAAATAGTTCGCATTTGTAATCCGGCACGATTTGCCAAAACTGGGAACCTTTGTTTTCAAATACCGTATGAGTATTCGACACGGCTAATTACATGTTCGAATATGCCCCTTGTTATTTCAATTTTCAGTATGCGTAATTGGATTAAGTAGATGTGTTTCTATAAACGGTACCTCACAAAGAAATCGTGTTCATCCAACCTTTTCACAGTTATTAAGGACGCCTACGATTAATTCTCGTGTTCTAACATGCCCAAGATGTTCAATTAATAATTAATAACGTCAGAAAATTCCAATAAATTCCTTAATATCAGATTGACATCAATTGTCACAAACAATTATTTTAAGGTATTTTAAGATTATATTATGGTTATATTAAATTTGAGGAAAATATTGAAAGTTTAAGCTTCGTACATAACTCGACTCAAATTGAAAGGAATTTTTTATTTGAACTTAAATTCAAAATCGAATTTAAACTAATACTGAAAAACCTATTTATACGGTTTTTGATTTGACTCAGAGAAGTATCGATTTGATTCATAGGGACAAAAATCGATGACGTTGGTTAAAACATAAAATAATAATAATAATAATAATAAAGTTTATTGCTAAAGTAGATATGTATACATAGCAAAAGTCATAAACTAATAATTAAACTATTTAAATTAATTAACGAAATCGGCAATGGTGTAAGGTTCGAGGTCACACAGAATTGTAAATATTTTCTTTTTAAATAAGGCGAAAGACCTAATTGATTTAATTTCCACTGGCAACTGGTTATAACATTTAAGTCCATTATACACTAAATTATTCTGTGTAAGCGAAAGCCGGTGTCTGGGGTAACAATAATTATTCTTATTCCTAGTTAAGTGCTTATGTGAGAAAGTGTTTTCTTCAAACAAATTTTTATTCTTAAATAAGAAAAGTAGAAGCTCATAAATGTATATAGCTGGGATAGTCAATATTCGTTTCGCTTTAAAAATCCCTCTACAAGATTGATTTAAAAGGCAAACCGTATAAGACTCGTAATTATTTTCTTCTGCGAAATGAAAAACCGTTTTAGCTCACTGCTTCCTCCCCATACAATGATAGCATATTTCATAATTCGAGTAGCAGCTGCCGAAGTTAAGTCACACGCAAAGTATCCTCATCAACTAAATACGCAGTCTGCGAAAAGCAAAAGAAAAGTTGACTAACTCGTCTCACTACTGAATCTATGTGGGTTTTCCACTTAAGATGCTCATCGATTTTAACTCCTAGCAATAAAACATTATTCTTAACATTGTATTCTTCCCCATTAAAAATCAGAGAAGATGGGTTAAATTTGACCCCGAGTCTTAACAATATCAAATTAGTTTTGCTCTGATTCATAATTAAATTATTATTTTTAACCATATATTTAAATTATTAAAAAAGAACTACCGATCTCAATGACCTCCTCAATAGAATCCCCTTCCACAAGAAAGGTTGTATCATCTGCATAGTTAATTTTAGATATCTTATGATCAGACCAGGGACATCCAACAGCATATATGTCATTAAAATATAACAAGAAAAGTAGGGACCAAGAATACTCCCTTGAGAACTCCGCTATTTACGGTAAGTACATTTGAAGTAGCAGTTACATATTTTGTACGAACACGTTACCTGCTTTCTGTTCGAAAGATACGAAGCAAACCATGAAAGGGCAGTACCTCTAATACGTAGCAATTCAATTTATACAGGAGCCTTGATGATCTATGCTGTCAAACGCCCTTGATAGATCTAAAGAAAAGACCACAAGGGATCTTTTTACTTTCAAGTGCAGCTAGTACACGCTCGGTGTAGTCAAATAGGGCCGTTTCCAATACTTTTTCCTTTAAGAAACCATGCTGATTTTTGCTTATAATATCAAAAACCGAAATGAAGCGATATAACCGATTATATAGACTTTTCAAATATTTTTGAAAAGCTTGTGAGAAGACTCACCGGTCTGTAATTACTAAGGCGTTAGGACAACCTTTCTTGTGGATCGGGACAACAAGCGCATATTTTAAAGATTCAGGGAAGCAGCCAGTGAGAAATGAGTCATTTATTATATGACAACCGGTTTTAAAAAGGTCTGTCAATTCATTTTTTAAGAAATACATAGGAATCTCATCTATGCCAGAGGAACTTGAACTTTTCAGGAGTGTATTACAAGTTTCAATTCATCCTCAGTTACAGGATGGAAATATATACTGTGTGGATTATTGACTATGGAATGTTATCTGTACCAACAGAGTTATTGATTAGTGTCACCGATAAATAAGTCGTTAAATTTGTTTGAAAGTGAATTCAAGTCCTCGGACATAGGTATCACACTGCGATTTGTTTACCCATATGACTATTAACAACGCGCCACATATCTTACTTTTGTTTGTTGAATTCAAGAGTATTTGGGTGTATGAATCACGTATATTCTGCTAGCAAGGAGTTATATAGTTTTTTATAATAGTTATATATAGGTTTGTAGTCATCATTAAATGTAGCTAGAGTTTGTAAAGCTGATACACTGTTTTTAAAATCCATTAGGTCTTCAGGGATCCTATGTGGTTGTCGGTGGCGTAGAGTCTTGCTAAGATGGAAGAAAGCGTTGACGTATCTCGAGATATATTTAGAAAAACAGAATATTTTTCGTTTGTAGTGTAGCGATCTCTATAGACATCTTCCCAGTTTCTTCTTTAATCGCAGTTTCGAAACTGCTGATATCACATCACTGAAATTTCGCGTCGCAGTAGGAGAGAACAATCGCAATGACGGTTGCCTTTTGCGATACGTTAATATGAGCAACTATAGCTTTATGATCTGAAAATTAGTCAAAATCGTTTTCAGAATTGAGCAGCTCGATAACACTTTTATCGCCATCAAAAATAAAAATATTGTCTAAACAGGTACTAGCAGTCTTGGAGATGCGCGTAGGTTCGCTGAACACTATTTCTGCACCGTATGAATATAAAATGTTTGTTAATTGAAGGCAATTTCCACTATCAGCAAGAAAGTCAACATTAAAGTCTCCGCCCAAAATGATAGGATGGCCGCTTTCGGAAATAGATGATAGTAGAGCTTCCAATCCATCACAAAACTAGTTAAAGCTGCTGGTAGGGGATCTATAGACACAAATCGCTATATAGTGAGTGCCACCAACTTGAAAATCCATACCACAACATTCAAATGTAAGCTCGATCGCCATATTATTAATCGCCTCATTAGGTATTCCTACAATATCACTGTGAATATATATTGCCGAACCGCCATGTTTGAAGGTTTTACGACAGTAAGAAGATCCAAGAGTAAATCCTGGTATGTGCAAATACTTAATTGTATCGTATTGGAGCCAATGCTCGGTTATTAATATAAGTTTGCAATTATGTAGAATGCTGAGTTCTGCGCATAATCCATTAATTGAAGTTGACAGGCATTGAACATTTTGGCAATATAGTGAAATGCTATTATTCATTTGTTGAGCGGTAGTTGGGTTTCGGATACAGGTATTATTGGCAGGGTTCGTTTGTCTAAAAAAGTGCTACTGTGGAAGTTGTAGCGTCGTACTACTACATTTTCTGGCCAGAAATCACTTTGATATAATTGATCTTTGTATTTAAACTTTGCACTTATTTTGAAGGCAGCCTTATTTCCTTTAGTCTCCAAGCGTTCGCAAGTAAAATCATCTTCCCCCATTTCTTCTTGCAGAAATTCTAAAACATTAGCTGGCGTAATATTTGATTTTATATTACCAACATATAGCCAGACTCTTTTTTCCGAACCCTGTATTTTACAAGATTTATTATCTTTTACACCCACGATTGGTTTTTTCGGCTTCCGAACTGGTTTATTATTTGCATGCCTTTCGGTTAGATTTTGTTTTCCCGTATTTAAAACATAAGCATATGTTGGGTTCGTTCTGTTATTTGTATTAATTTGAATATCATTCTCATTTTTGTTTATCTGCGATGGCTGATTATGCACCGGAGTGTGCTCTAGTGGTGAAACACCTTCAATATGATCATTCGAAGAAGTGGTTTGCTTCTGTGATATGTGATTTATCTTTTGTTCTGTAGCAGGCGCTATGTTGCTATTAATATTATTATTTGAAATCAGAGATTTTTCTTCCAATTCTGATATGCGTAGCGCTTGTAGTTTATTTACCTTTTCTAACTCAGCTATCAATTTTGTCTGCAATTGAATTTCTCTCCGCAAGTATGCGTTTTCTCTATGCAAAGCTTCATTACTTATATTACTAATATCCGAAAGATCGATTGTTTCATCACAACAGTTTTGGCAGCACCATTTTTGTTTGTTAAACTCACGAGTCTTCGCTAAGATATCCAGGCAACGAGTATGTATAAGTGTTGCACAACTCTGACATTTTGTACCCGTACGCACGGTTTTCTTACAAAAGTCACACAGTTTGGGGTTTTTTGATAACAGTTTTCACGTTATTATCTGCGCACTCAGGATCACTGTCCTCACCGGACGCCATGCTGAATACTAAAATAGACAGATAGTACTTATTATTTACAATTTGAAGGCAGATCTATCCCTTAGCTTCTTGGTTATATCCAACATTTTTAATCTACAAAGAAATAACTTTTAATTCGAACACCAACTATTTGGTATCATTGAATTCGAGAAAAGCCTCTCTTTTTGATTAATGTAGAGAATCCACTAATTCGGAAATTACATTCAAAGAATTCAAATATGTCAAAATATATAGGATGTTCCATTTAAAATTTGATCATATTGCCGGTGAAACCGAAAGTGAAAAAAGGTAATAAAATAGGTTAAATGATGAACAATTAATGTAAATAATATATTTCGAATTTGATTAAAAAATATTTATAAATAAAAAAATTATGGGCAGGGACACCCGATATTTGTAAAGAATTATTTTTTCTTCTAAATTTTTCTTCCATCTGAGAACACTCTGTATATAATAATAAGTTTTTAATAATGAAAGTAGTGCGCCGAACATATTAGCAGTAATCGATTAAAACCTTGGTATAAATGGTTTATTTTAATACATTACACCATGTGCGTATCACAAACAATGTTATAAATCATAAAACAAAACAACGCTAAGCATTATTTACAAACATTTCGAATTACATTGTTGCTATTATGGAGATATAGAGCATAAGTTAAATTCGGAACATTTTACATGTTTCTTTCTTTTCACTATTTTTTAGCTCATAGATACAAAAATAGTTCTTGGCAAAAATGAAGCTGTCCACGTTGTCTACGAGTATTGACCGCAAAATCGATATTTCAAGCTGGTAAATAGTGTATTAATAGTAACAGCTATAGCATTGAATCGTGCGACTAGAAGGACATTATCTTTGTTTAAATACGTAATGGATTTTGTACTTTGTTCCTACTGTTTATGTTTACTACTTATACCTTTCTGCTATTATATTTGTTTTTTGTTTGAATTATAACTGTAACAGAATTCATATGCAACTTGCTTATAAATTGAAGGTGAAGCAATATTTTGATTTTCGTATCATTCGCACATTTTCTCAAAAAAAGAAAGTGTCTAAGAATTTTAATGTTCTGGTTTTAACAAGAAAAATGTCATTTTCGTTATAATTAAGCTGTAATTTTTTTAAATGACATTCGCTAAATTAGGTAAAGAGGTCGCAAATCAGATAAGAAATAATGGAATTCTGAAAGTTTTATTTGTAAAACCCAACAAAAGCTTAGATAGTAATTAGTTGTAATTTACAGAGAAATTTGCTTGTTTAAATTACCACAATTTCTCAGGAAATGTTATTAAGATTGTTATCATATGGATAATGAACAAAAGCTTGAACTTTTATAATATTTTTGTATTTGTAGTTACCTGCATGTATTAAACGAAGCTTTGATCTTTATCTTAGGAACAAGTCAACAATAATATTTAATTTATACAGCCTCATTATGCTAAGTATAAAATATATTCATGTTAATTTATGTAAAATAAGATGGGTGCAACAGGTATAAAAGGAAGGTCAATTGTACAGTTGTGTTCATAAAAGTGCGCACAAATATGCAAACGCAACGTTTTGATAATGTGAAATAAACTTTGGAAATTTAATGCAATCTTATTTACAATTTTATAAATAAATGCCACAATTGAAGAGTTATAAAAGGCGGTGACATTAGACTTAAAATTGAGTCACGTATATGGATGGAAAAAAAACCTTTACAGTATTCTTACTCCAACCGCCATATTCATAGTGCTTCCTTAAGGTTATCTTTGTCATATTTTTTTTTGTTTCATAGACCACATTTTTTCCCTTAAGGTTACCTTATATAGGTACCCGAAGGATACCTTAGGAAAAATACTTGATATAAATTTGAGACATGTTGTCATTTTGGGTGTCATTAAATTAATTACTGGGACGCAATGGCAAATATAGAGGATTTTTTGGATGATATAAATATAAAATATGATAGTAATAGACAACCGAAACGCTATATCAGGCGTATCTAATAATAATACCAGCAATATAGAAAATATCCCAATAAATGTCCAAGCCATTGATATGTCAAATAATAACATAACACAAAAACCAACTTTAAATAATATTTCAGATGAAATATCTGTCCGATGTGCATCAATAGAAATTGATGTGGCAGACAGTGAAAAAATATACCCCCAAGGCGAATAAATGGAAATGGCCTACCTATAAGGATGAAATCATATATTTAAATGAAGATATTATCAAGAAAATCGATGATGATTGTATTATTAAGAGATGTGTTATTGAATTAAATGTAATCATAACATTATATTTTCAAATATAAAGTATGTTTTATCTTTACTTTTATATTACACATTTTACACATCAAATCTTAGCTGCTTTCTCTACAAAGCGGTCGTTTATTGCTTACCAAAAACTCTAATTTGACAAAACGGGCCTGTATGTTCTGCATTCGTGGATATAAATGATTGTATAATTTAATACGTATAACTAAATCGGTTTTATATTTCCTTAAATAGATAATTATGCTCTAAAATTGCCTCTTGCACTTCGTATGCTAAGGTCGACATTTGTAGGTCAGTTATTTTTGATGTAGTTGAAGTACTTACAACGACATTGCTGCTGTAGAATGTTAATATGATCATTAAAGTATGGTCCACAGTTACCCCAATAATAAAATATCGATTAATGTGGCCAAAATAATGTAAATTGCAAAAGTGGCGTAAAGTTACCCAAGTCAGGGCCTATTTCATAAATAAATGTCACTTTAGCACTTTAACAAAAGTCTGTCTGTGTATTACTTATGAGAACTTTAATTTAAAGTAATTTTAAAGCTTTAAAGTGACATTATGAAATTCACCCTCATGTAGATAACTTTAGACCACCACCTTTTCCCTTTTAAAAATATAGAAATAGACGAATTGTATAAAATAATTATTGAAATATGTATAAAATGAATAACTTTATATACTTACAATAATTTTAAGGGTATTAGATGTCTAGTTTCTTGAAAAAACTTAAAAAACTATTACTACTGGTGCAAAGATACACCAAATGACTGTACTGGAATGAAGAGCTTCTACATTACTGGGAAACATATCCAGACAGAAGAAAGAAAGAAATATTTTCGGAAGAACATAATGAATGGATTTAGAAGTACTGGGATTTAACAAGAATGCTATTCCGGAACATGCATATGCTCCAAGTTTACCCAGTCACACAGAACAAAATAGTGAAACCCAAGACACAGAATGGGATCTGGGAGATGAACAACCACTCGCTCTCTTAATAAATGAAAAAAAAAAAACAGGACAACAGCTTAGGACTTTCAAACAGGTTTTGGTAATCCAGAGGTAAAAACTAAACAAAACATACAAGTCAGAAAAAAAGTCTTAAATTATATAGCGCTTGAAGTTAGAAGAAATGTGTTTGGAGAGAAAGTAACAACTGCCAAACAAAAAAAATCTGATAAACCACGTCCTTCTAGTTCGACTGGAGCAGCAACTTCCCATTTGGAAGAAGAAAGATGGTTTTGTGATGTATGTAGGGAAACTTTTGTGGCAGATATGCGCCAATGTGTTAACTGCAAATGCTGGGTACCCGAGGAATGTGTTGGCTTTAGTGCAGGTGACGTAGAAGACCTTATTGAAACAGGGAAGACCAAATTGATTTTATATTGCGGACCTTATTATATGCTGTGCAGATAATAAAGTCCTAAATGAAGTTTTTAAGAAACAGTATTATTAGAGTATATTTTATTTTTTTAATGTTTATTTTGATATGTATTTTATACAAATGAAATATATTTTCAGTTTTTTTTTATTTTCTCCCCTGTTCTCATAAGATTAAAAAGCTCTTAGGTATGCCTTATTATCCGACAATACCTTAACTTCAGCTGGAGCACGGGGTTTGAAATGATTAATTTGTAATTATATAGCTTTTCATAAATAAAGAATAGATTATTTATTTATGGCATATATTCGACTGTAAATTAATTTATGAGTGAATTTGAATAAATATTAAATAATTTATATTACTAATTTAAATACCATTTACCGCTTACACAAATTAGTTCCTTCGAACCCGACAGATGGAGCAGAATGGCTTCATTATTTAGTATGGAAGTGTCCCATATCTCATCTTATCTAATGACTACAAGCGTTGATAAGATATCAAATTCAATACGTATGCTATGAACAATTATTGCACTAGTATGAAAATGTGAAAATTTTGATTTCTTCTTTTTCTTGGTTATTTAGGTCGCAAATATAGAAATGAATATAAATAAACAACGTTTCGCTTTAATTTAAAGCTTTTTCAAGTATACATATATAAAAAAGTGTAAATAGTGTAAATTATAAATATTTTTTTTTGTTTAATAGATGATGAATTGTTTTGTTTACTAGGATTTTGAATATATCATATTATGTTTTATTTAAAGATTGCGGTTTAATATAGTGTGTTTTGATTATTTGTTGTTTTTCGATCTGATATTATTAACAAAGCAAAAAATATTCTAGAACAAAATATGTAATTTTCCAAATTCTCTTATAAATAAAACATTCAAACAAAGATATTTTCTTTTTTATAATAAATCAACAAAAAATATAAATAACAGTCGAACAATTAGTAGAACATGAAAAATTGAATTTTGTAATTAAATAGATCTTTAAAAATATTGTATTTAGCTAGAAAACCAAATTATATAGTTTTGTGAAGTATTGTATGTCTGTTTTATCATTAAATGTTTATAAATTTGAATTATTTCAAATATATTACGTATTTTTAAATTTTGTTCTTTGTTTAAAACTGTTATATTGTTAAAATCAAAGGTATGATTTTGAGTTATTTCATGTTTTTTTTTTTTAAGGCTGTAAGATTTTTATTATGTTTATGTCCTTTTATTCTATTTTCCAAATATTGCACTGCGAAAAGAGATTGCATTAAATGAAAAGTTTTATAACGTTTGGTTTTTATCATCTTAAACGAAAAGGATTTCGCAGAAAAATGTGTATATTATTTGAAAGTAGCTTGCTGTTTTGCCGGAAAACTATTTTCTTCTTAAGTACATGCTTTTGAACGAAAAGTAACCGCAATTTAATTAAATGGAATGCACCTCAGTTTTGATTAATATTTTATAATATCTGTACAGCTTCTGTTTGAGTTAAAACAATACACATTCACGTATTATATTGCTATTATTATATTCACTTTACTTTTGCGTGGACACGCATAAATAGATTGATTTAAAACTTTTGGCTCTTAGCGGAAAATGCAAGCGTCTGCATTTAAGCTGAGTGCTTTTTTACGCAAAGATATTTTAGTTTTATGCATGTTCCCACGTGCATAAATCTCAGATACACAAACTATAGTAACCAAAGATAAATATTTTCGTGCAAGATTAAAGGAATTTCAGTGAGAATTGGAATCTTTTTCAGCTAATGTTGCATTACTTATACGCCAACGCACTTTACAGAAGTATATAGTGTTTGAACGTTTAAAACTGTTTCCCCACTGAAAAAATACGTTTTTTGTTAACGCATTTGGTTACTAAATTATTACTTAATTGAAATAATATTAAAAATATTCCTGTATAAACGAATAATTTGGTTAAAACGTTTGTTTGAAACAATATAATATTATTTTCATATAGCAGATTTCTCCCTATATAGTACTTATGTGTAGTACAGAAATTGTCGCATAGATGGCACATTTCCTGTTTCATTCCAGTAACAGAATATATTTCGCACAAAAGGGGGTAGAATATACGATTGCAACATACTAACCTGGTCTAAACCGAATAAATGTTATAAGAAAAGGAAAAAACCTCTTGATTCAAAATACTTACGGTTTTCTGTTAATGTGCAGTTTTCAAGTTCAAAATAAGGAGGACTTGAATCAACTATCAATACGTTTCACTTAAAAGAATGAACCGCTTGCACAAAAAAAATATTATTTTCGAAAAAACGCGTACGTTTAAAACTATATTCCTTTTGAAGGTAACATCAAATCATGTTGGCCGTATAAAAAAAACGCAAAAACTTTTGGTTTAATGCAATTCCTTTTTAATAAAAAGGATATTCCTGTCAGTGTGTGTGGTTTCACCAATATATACACCATTACAATTTTGAGAGTCTATTTTATAATAATACTATGTGCGATTTTTTTTTTTTAAATTTGTATGGATTTGGTTTTGTAGTGTGTTGGTGTTTTGATAGGCAATTTTTCAATTGTATGGTTTGAAAAATTGATTTATTTTTCCCGATTAATGTTAAATGTAAGGAATTTTTATAAATTTTGTAATTGTTTGACTGTTATTTATATTTTTTGTTGATTTATTATAAAAATGAAAAATTCTTTGTTTGAATGTTTTATTTATAAGAAAATTTGAACGATTATTTTGTTCTAGAATATTTTTTGCTTTGTTAATAATATCAGATCGAAAAACAACCAATAATCAAAACACTATATTAAACCGCAATCTTTAAATAAAACATAATGATATATTCAAAATCCTAGTAAACAAAACAATTAGTCATTTATTAAACAAAAAAAAATATTTATAATTTAAACCAGCGATTCTTAATCTGTGGTCCGTGGACCCCCAGGGGTTCGCCACTCCCTTTTAGGGGTCCGTGAAAGAATGTTTTTCGTGATAAATATACACATAGTTAGGTAAAGTACATTTACGAAACATTATACAACAAACAAAAACAATAAAACCTATCCTATTAGAATATTATACCATGATATAGGCATTAGGCAATTAACATCCGGGGAGTGAGCGACAGCTAAAGTAAATAACAAAGAAAAAGGGCAAATATGGGTTCCGTTTGCTAGAACAGGAAATGAGTACACGCATTATTCAACTGTGCCAGTGCTAACGAACTTTTTTGCTTGCTGCATCTTTATCTTACACATCGGTATGAAATCTTCGATGATATTCTTCTCCGATACATTAAATTCGCTATCGTTCCAACGATCGCAAGTGGAACGAACATTTTTCTCGAAAAATAATACCTTTTACGGTATGTAACAAACACACCACAACTTTTTACATTTTTTTAGAATCTGCGCATGCGCAATCGTCGGTAGAATTTTAATTTCCTTGGTCGAACGTCGAAACTTTGTTCCAATCAATTATGCGTATTTTTCCTCATTGCATTTCATTGGTACTCACACGCAATTATTAGGGGCGGAGCCATCTATCTACCATTATTATTTGTTATAGTTACACATAACGGTGAATATGTATCCATTTCCTTTTTAATTTTACCTATTTAAACATTTATTTCGTTTGATAGTGTAAGAATCGTGTGCAATATTTTTAAATCCCTAACATGGATCGCTGAAGAAATGTTGCCTTTAAAGTAAAGAATGCCTCAGTGTGTGTCATATAATGAAATTTTGTCGAATGAGGCAATGAAACCGTCGATGTTTCCAAGATATCTTGAGAATAAACATAAAGATCATGTTACAAAGAGCATTTTGTAGAGTAAAGTAAGGAACGCGAACTACAAGGAAGTAAAAATATTGTAAAAAAAGACTGCAGGCATTTGTAGCAACGAAAATGCTGTGAGAGCGTGTGATTAGCGAAAACTGGGAAATCGTACACAATAGCTGAAGAACTTATATTGCTTGCTGCAAGAATACTGGTTTCTGCATTGGTCGGTAAAAAGCTGCCAAGGATTTGTCTCATAACCATAGTCAAATGACACAGTAAAGAAGCGAATTCACAGCTTGTGCTAACGTGAAAAAGCAGTTAGAGAAAGTTCGTATGTCGCCTTATTATGCCCTACAACTAGACGAAAGTACAGAAAGTACAGATTACAAATAAAGCAACCTTGATGTGTTACATTAGGTATGAAAATGCGAAAAATATTGTCGATGATTTGCTCTTCATCTCCACATTAGTGCACACTACAGGAGAAGAGATATTTAGTAGCATAAACGACTTTTTAATATCTCATTATGTTGACTGGTTGAAATGCATTGGAATCAGCACTGATGGGGCGCAAGCTATGTTAGGAAAGATTATAGGACTTATAGGCCGAATTAAAAAAGTTGCACCAGCGGTGGCTTGGACTCATTGCTGCATGCATAGAGAGGCCCTAGTTGCTGAAAAAAAATCCCAGAGAAACCACAATTGACCTTAAACGAATCAGTAAAAATTGTCTAATTTTTAAAAGAAAAGCATTAAATTCAAGGCTTTTTGAACAACTTTGCTAAGGAATGGACAGTGAGTACTATCATCTCTTGTTGCATTCTGACGTTCGTTGGTTATCACGAGTGTTATCTCGCTTATGGAAACTGAAGGGCGAAGTGAGGCTATTTCTCATGGATAAACAGTTTTATCTTAGTAATCGCATGTGTGATTTTTCATAGCTAAAGTTAGCGTATTTATCAGATATTTTCACCCACTTAAATATGCTTAATTTAAATCTTCAAGGACAGCAAGGTACACTGACAATTTTCCAAGGGAATGACAAGATGGAAGCAATAATTAAGAAGCTGGCTTTGTGGCATCATCGACTCTCGAATAAAAACTATGAAGCATTTTCAAACTTAAAGAACTTTCTGAAACTGTTGAGGAAGAGTTGTATAAAGGGGACATGTTAGTTATTGGACAGCGTCTAAATAATTTGTAACACAATTTTCGTGAATATTTTCCAGCTTCTGATTCAAGTAATGAATGGATTAGGGATCCGTTTTCAGTGAACATCTACGAGTAACAAGGACTAACAGCAATAGAAGAAGAAAAACTCATTGAAATATCCACCAATGGCGCTTTAAAATTGCTGCTTCCATATTTTTGGGTGCAGTTAAAAGAGGATTATCCAGAGTTATGCATCTATGAAAGCTTTAAAAGTTGTAGTGCCTTTTGCGACTACCTACCTATGTGAAAAAAAACCTTCTCTGCTCTTATTTATAAAATAAATCTAGGAACCGTTTAACAAATGTAGAATCAGAATTGAGATTACAAGTTTCCAACATTAAACCTGATATAGCAATCGTTGTTGGCGAAATACAGGACCAAGCATCTCATTAATTTATTATATGTGATACTAAAACAAAGATGGTCAGTATTACTGTTTGTGTATGATTTCGATTAAAACTACTATTATAATTTTTATTATCTACTTATTTACTTGAAATATTGAAGGTATTTCAATATTTCAAGTGAAAATCTTAATAGGGGGTCCCTAAAAACAAAATAATATTCAAAGGGGTCCGCGATAGAAAAAGGTTAAGAATCGCTGATTTACACTATTTACACTTTATATTATTTTATATGTATACTTGAAAAAGCTTATATATTAAAAAATTAAAGCAAAACGTTGTTTATTTATATTCATTTCTATATTTGCTATACCTAAATAACCAAGAAAAAGAAGAAATTAAAATATATATACACGGTCAAAAAAAAAGCTTTAAAATGTGAAAACGTTTTGATATTAGAATTAGCAAAATTATAAAAAAATTAAATAAAACCAAACATAAACAAAAGTATTAAAAGAAAATTGAAGAAAAACAAAAAAATACCAAGAAACAAGCTAACATTTCGTGAAATAATAAATATAAAGGCAAATACAAATGCTTTTTGAAAAACACTAGTAACAAAAAATATACCTACTGCTGTGGACGGACACCCTGTTATCGCGAGAGTTTTTTTTAAGTTGCATAGATTTTGTCATGTTTACTCCGTTCAGCCTTTGTCAATGTTTTGAGGGAATTTTCACAGATGTAGATTTTATTTTTATATGTTTTAGTTAATGAGTTAATTGTTTAATTTATTTAATTTAGTGTTAAGTTTTTTTTTTAATTAATTTCATTTATTTAAAAGTCTTGCGTTCCCTTGTATAGTTAATGTTTGTTCTACTTAATTTTTGTCGGTAAATTGTGTGTTTGCGTTGTACGCAGCGGTTGAGATTTATCAGCCAGTTCCTTGGTCGACTGTTAGCGTGAGTAGACGTAATTTTTGTAAATCATTGTTAGCCATTTTGTATTACATTTTTATATCGTAATTTGTTTCGCGTTATTTGTTTTATTCTTGTCCATCAAGGAATTCGCTTTATAATAATTGTTATTATATTGATGTGTGCACATTATAGATGTAAGATCATTTATTATTTTTGTTCGGGAAGATATTTTAGTTTAAAGAGTTAATTTTTCGTTTTCAAATTTTGCTGTTTCGTTTTTAATTATCAATCACCTCGGGTTTGGGTGAGTAGAAGCTTTGTGCTTGCATTTAGATTTTTCTTTTGTTAATTACTAGTAATTGTCCACGTTTAATTTAGTTTGTTTTACTTTGAAACCACGTGGTTTGAAATTGGTAAGCATTACGATTATCTTCCTGAGCAAATTAATTTTTGCTTTGTATAGGAAATAGCATTGTCCTATTGTAATTTAGAATCACGAGCAGTTTTTGATTTAGGCTAGAACCCTCTGTTCACGGTTTTTTTTTCTGCAAATTGCATTTAACTTGCTTTTTTTTTTTAATTAACGTCGTTGAGTTAAAAATTCTGTTTTTTTTTTAATTAAACCTTTTCAAATTTTTTTTTTTTTTGTGGTATTTAAGAAAGTCAGATTTCTTTCACCCACAATTTACTTGTCGTGGTTAGATTTAAGTTTTAATTCGCGAGGGTAACTTTGAGATTAATTGTTCTTTTGCGCCCTTTAAAGACTTTATTCGTTGAGCTAGCTAATTTTTTTTTTTTTCATTTTGCAAGTTTTATTATTACAATCAGCACACAGCACTACGTATTTACATTACACATCATAAATTTAATATTTTATAGTTACTTGAAATGTATATAATTAATTGAATCTGTATGTGGTATACATACGCAGGTATTTAATCTTTTATTACTGATTTCAAGAATTTAATTTTAAAAAAAACAAACAAATAAATACACTCGTAATGTCATTTCCCAGTAAATACAGTTTGCCAACGTTTATCCAGAAATAATGTATAAATGGTTTTCTTTGTTGCGTAAATCTCTATTTGTGGCTGCATTTATGATTTTGTTAGGTAAATAAAGCCTCTGATTTAAATCAAAAACGTCAGCAATATTATTTAAAACTGTGGCAATGAAAACACTAAGCAGTTTTGAACAACATAAGTCAATAATAACGTGTTTTGAGGTTATTTTAGTATGTCAAAATTGCAATTATCGTAAATCTTTCTAGTGATTAATTTTGGTTTTCATGGGTAATTCCTACGTGTAAGTAATCGTAAATTTGTATGATTCATGACTCACCTGTTCGGATAACATTTTTCGAAGGGTAACGCTTCCGTTTGGCCACATTTCCTAAAGACTACGTCCCTGGCTGTAACGTTTCCCTCACGGCTATCGTTATACTCCTTCTGGTCGCGGTCTGCGTTGCGTAGCTTCGGACTTTTCCCGTTTAACGATAGATTTTCGAAGCACTCCTCCAAAAGAGACTCGTGCAGGACATCCGATATATAACCTGGTGCGGTAGACACATAGGTAGATGAGTACACGCGACACATACAAATATCTTCTCGATTGGTACCCTCGTCTAATATGATGCCACGCTGTTCGCTTGCCGTTTCACGGAGATGCATGCAAAGACGCAATGGACAACCGCTCAAATATTCTCGCAATACCGAGTAAACGAAAAAGGCGAAACGAAAACGGGGTATTAGGATTTAAAACGCGAACGAATTAAGAGTTCAATTAGTGCTCTGATGACGATGCGTTCGTCTGTTTAGTAATAATCGTAGCGAACGCAGGACAACCTCACTCGCTGGTAAGGTGAAACTGGCGGGGCAAACTTCGGGGCGGACTTAAAATAAACTCGGTCAGCGGTGACGTCAGTGGTTCGTTTTGTGACGCCATTTGATTAAAATAACACGAAGCTTAAAGGCGCGCGACCGATCTTCAACGAGTGGATCGTTAGTGGAAATTACGGGGAATTTCAAATTTCGCAAGAAATTGTTTTTCGATACCTCCGAAGCGCTGAGTGAATCATTTGAAAATTTTATTTTGATCTTATCCATAACACTAGTTTACAAAATGAAATTTTTTTCATGTACATTTGATGAGAGATAGATTTCCTATATATTTTCCTTCCGCTGAATTCGAAAAATCAAAGTTAATTTTTTTTATGGAAAGTTTTGAGATATTGTAATTTTTTCATTTTTTCGACCATTTTTCACTTGACAAATCATGTCTCGAGCTAGAAATGTCCGATTGGTTCGTTCTGGGTACCCAAATGCAAGGTATTAAGATGACGAACAAATATGTATAATCGGATCTTTGATGGATAAAGCGGTTCAAAATATATCGATGAAAATAGGGCACATTTTCAAAAAAATCATATTTTTACAGTGATTCTGTGCGACAGAAAAGTACAAATCGTTAAAAAAAACGTCTGTGTTCTGTTCATGTACGTAAAGAATGATACTTCTACGTAAGAACTACAGACAACCAGAAGAAAATCGACCGAAAAATGACAGTTATAAGCAATTAAGTGAATAAATCCAAATCCGATATTTTCCGAATATTTTATTTTTTTCGACAATTTATTGGGTGTAAACGCTTGCAATACATTCTTGACATTTTTGTGTGTTAGAGATAGTTGTGGCTCTTGCTTTGTCTTCGGTTGCTTTTGGGATCCGTTCTCTAGTGAGAAACCATACATAGTCTCCCAACATTGCTTCATCCAAAATCCTTGATAGCGCGCTCAATGGTCTTAATTTGTTGGTGAAATCTCTCGCCGTGTTCGTCACTCACGTCACCAAGATTGTCGGAAAGAAATTCAAATACGAATGCAGAAATGGATTTTTAGAGACATATTTACACCTGTAAGAAATAAATAAAATGGTAAAAACAATACAATAGAAAACAACCAGGAATGGAAATATATAATGGCATTCCGTCCCATCTTGTTGTAGTTCTTCAGCAAATCGGTAATAATTTCCTCGTAGTTAGGGCTTTTATTGTTCCCAAGAAAATTGGTAACAACCCGCTGAAATGAATTCCTGGCCTCGTTTTCAACGGGTGTTAAATATTTTGGAAATCTGTGCTTTTTACCAATTTCTTTACGTGTTGGACCATCGAAGACGCCTTCCTTGATTTTTTGCTAAAGAAAGCTGCGGGAAAAGGGTTTTCAAATAGGAAAATACTTGGCCTTCCTTGTCTAAGGCCTTCACAAAATTTTTAATGAGGCCAAGTTTAATGTGCAACGCTGGAAGGATTATATTTTCCTTTTTTGACAAGAGGCACGTAATTAATATTGTCTTTGCCCACTGTGACGTTCTCCCTTTCTGGCCAGTCTTTTCTTCTATAATGATGTTCACGAGCACGACTATCCCAGAGGCAAAGAAAGCAGCAATATTTTGTATATCCACCCTGCATTCCACACAACATGCCGACGACTTTGAGATCGGAACATATTTTCCAGTTGTGATGCTCATATGTGAAGTATTTTAGCAAACTGAACCCATTGTGGCGTATGATTCTTTAGTGTTGATGGCTGAAGCGATGGGGATAGAAGGTTTTTCATTTCCAATATGCAGTAGGACTGCTTTCAAACTCTCCATACTACCATCAATGAACAAGCGCCACTCATTTGGATCATAAGGCTCTCCGAGTTGCTCAAACAATGCAGGAATATCGTTGCAGTAGCATATGTCGTTTTCCTTCTTAAAGTATTGTGCGTAAGGTTTATCACGGTTTCTGTAAAATGTTCCATTTACTCCCGGAGCCAAATAGTTCCGTTGCTTCAGGCGAGATGCAAGTAACCTCCGCTTTTTCCTTTGAAAGCTCGAGATCTCTCACCAAAATCATTCGTAAAATGTAAGAAAGTTAAAGATTAAAAAATATACGTATTGTAAACAGCAAAAAATGTAACAGGATGCGACGTAAACATTTACGACCTTATGTGTAATCAAAAACCTATTGCTATCTACTCTGTGAAGCCATTTGGTGTGAATTCACATAAATGGAAAAATAGCAGATATTAAATTTTGGTTATGGATAAAGCCGCTAATCTTTTGTGCCTGTCGTAATGAAAATAAAATAAAAAAATAATAAATTCAATATATTGCGTGTGAACAACTGAACTCATAAATTGTCGAAAAAAATAAAATATTCCGAAAATATTGGATTTGGATTTATTCACTCAATGCTTATAATTTTTGTCACTTTTCGGTCGATTTTCTTTCTAGTTGGTGTTAGTTCTTACGTAAAAGTATCATCTTTACGTACAGAACAGAAACAGACGTTTTTTTTAACGATTTGTACTTTCTGTCGGCACAGAATCACTGTAAAATATGTTTTTTTGTTGAAAATAGCCCTATTTTCATCGATATATTTTGAACCGCTTTACCAATCAAAGATCCGATTATACATATTTGTTCGTCATCTTAATACCTTGCATTTGGGTACCAAGAACGAACCAATCGGACATTTCTACCTCGAGATATGATTTGTCAAGTGAAAAATGGTCGAAAAAATAAAAAAATTACAATATCTCAAAAACTGTTCCATAAAAAAAATTTTAACCTTGATTTTCGAATTCATCGGAAGAAAATACATATGGAAATCTATCTCTCATCAAATGTACATTTTCGGTGTAAACTAGTGTAATCTTTAAATAGCTGTTATTTGCAACCGTTAAGAAACCAAGCCGTTGCTTTTCAAAATTACAAAATTCTAACATCTAAAAAAAAAATATTCGAGATGTTATTGGCATTTTTAAATTTCTATATGAAATATTTAGTAGATAGATACGTATTTCCTAATCAATTATGATAAATCCTTAAAACAAAGAGAATCTGTCATTGCTCTAGTCTTTATCAATTATTTAAATCGTGCATCCTTTGTGATATATTATGTGACTCACGCTTTATTAATCTCTGTTTTATGGCAAGCCAAATCTCTTGCAATTAATCATATAACATTGCGCAATAATTTATGATATACAGATTTAGAGCAGGGGTGGTCAAACCGCGGTCCGCCGTGTTTAACTTTGCGACATCATAAATTATTTTTATTTTATGTATTACATACTTTTGTTTTTAGTGTGATTTATTGTAAGATTATTGTTTTGTGTATTATTTTCGGTAAATATTTCAAAAAATTACAAGAAAGTTCAAAGTTTATAAAGAAAAACAAATATACAGGGTGTATCAAATAAAAAAGTAAATGTTTGCTTGGCTGTTAACTACACGACATACCGGGTGTCCAGCCTAAGATGCAACGGTCCATAGCGGATTTATTATTGTTTTTTTTGGAAAAATGTTTCAAATAAATGTTGCCTCAAATCATATTTTACACATTTTAAAATTAGTTTCAGTAATGGCGGACTTCCGGTTGTACCGGAAGTAGATAACGTAAATGTACCAGTACCTGACACCCTAAGGGTCGAATAAATTTGGTTTATCGTGTACGAAAATGAAACATAAAACATTGAGGCAACTCATGCCAGGAATGACTTGTAAGTATAATGTATTTATTTTGTAGTAAGCAAAATGCTCTAAAATTGAAGAAATTTGGATTTTGGTTTTTTTGAAAATTTTATCTTATTATTAACCAGTAGCTGACACCCAACTTTTGCGCTTAGCCCTAAGTCTGACTTTATAGGCACCAGTGCCTGATTCTTTCTAAGCTTGAGAGAAACAAAAACAAATTGAACAGAAGCTTTTATTTTAAATGAATAACAGTATTTCTAAGTCATTTAGAAAACGATGTCATTTCACGATGTCAACAAAAAAACTTCCTCTTGTATTCATCAATTTCGGAATCCCAATTTTGCACACCACTTCATTCACTGTATACCATAAAATATCCTCTTTTTCTGGCCACTTGTAATTCGAACCATTCTTTTCCATTGCTTTTACCAAATATGTATTTTCAAGACTATTAATTTGTTTTATCTGTCCTGGATAATATTTGTCATCATATATAACAATAACAAAATCTTTTTCTTTCAAGGTGTCTTCACTAGAAATCGGGTCCACACTATCTATAGACTGTTCATCCCAGTTATCACCTTCTCCTTCTGATTCGAGAGTTATTTCAACCGATGAATCGGACGACTCATTTGTGATATCTTTCATCGAATTTGCTTTGACCTTTTTAGCGGTTTCTTTTCCTCTATTGCCAACATTTTTACGTTTCGCATTTTCCTTCTCTCGTTCTCTGCTTAATTTATTTGCCTCCCTCTTTCGTTTTCTTTCAGCTTCCTCTAGCTCTTTTCTTGTTCGTTCTTTGTTTCTTTTTAAATATTGTTTTCCCTTCTCACCAGAAACTACGATGGCAAAGTTCTTTTACTAAACGCTTCTTACGCTTTTCGGTTTAGTTTGAGGCAAAATGAATGAACCTTGAAAGGACTTGGCATATCATCGCAATTGCGTATGAACTTACATTGGACCTGGAACTTTTCTATATTTCTTGGTTCAAATTTCTTCAGAAGCGGGCCCAACATTCGCAATGGTTCTATTCTGTTCTCTACCTTTTGGGCTTGTATAGTTTTTGTTTCTTGAACCTGCTCTCTCGTTATGGGGAGTATCAATGTTGTCATCTTCATCTTGGAATTCGACAATTTTTGTCTGTCTTCTGAAACGGTTTCATCACTAGTTTCAATTGTTGATTCTGTGGTTGAACTCTTCCTGTTCTCTATATCGCTTCACTAACGTTATTTGTGGTAATGTAGGTTTCAACTTGCACTTTGTTTCATTCTTTTCCACAAAAGGTATAATGATTGGTTTATTGTATCGACATTGTTTTCTTCAATTTTTTAATTGTTTCTTCGCCAATTTAGACTGCAAAATTTAAAGTGAATACGTAACATTTCTATGGGACATCGGAGCAACTTCAATATTTTGATTTATAGTTTCCTTAAAATATTTGCTATAGTCTACAGAATTTTCATCAAAGGGAAAAAGTCCACAACGACGAAGCCATTAATAAACGATTCGGGCTTTAGCTGTTGCAATACCGTCTCAAGAAGAGGTGCAAAATTCTCACGTTTCAGCTTTTCTCCAGAAGTTTTAACTTTGAAAGATTGAACTGCTTGCTTCCAGAATTGCTTTAATTGTTTGAATATTGCTACATCCATTGGCTGGATAATATGCGTCGAATTGGGGTAGAGTGCAACCAATATTATGCCATGTTCGTTACAAAATTCGCTCAAGGAATAGGTTAAGTGGCTTGAATGACCATCAACGAAAAGTACAATTGGCAATTGGACATTTTCCTTTACCAACCACGGATAAAAATATTAGCTATATACTCAAAAAATGTCTCACTGGTCATCCAACCTGTTTCGGATTTTCCGAAAGCCCATTATCAGTAATTCATTTATAATTACCGATGGTATTCGTTCATACTTAAATACCACCATTGGGGCATAATTTTCCAAAGGCGTTAGATCCCAAAAGGCAAGTAAGACATTCTTTATCGTCGTCACTTGCAAAGGAATAAACTGATTTATCTCCCCTTCTAACCAACGCATTTTCTCCTTTTGGAGCTAAAAATATGGCGGTTTCATCCGCATTGAATATTCTTGTGCCATCAGCTAAGACATCAGAATTATTACTTAAGTCAGCTTTTACTTCTTGAAACCATTTTCTCAAATGTACTTCTGTTACAGAGGACCTAGCTCTACTTAGATTTTGAGCTATACGAGCTGAAACTTCAGGATGTCGCTTCATGAACAGCTTGAACCACTTTGTTCCAGGTTTTCCATCCTTGAACGAAGTTTTGCGGGATAACTTTTTCACATACATCTGAATTGAATCTATCAACTGTGATTTGGTAACAGGAAACCCTCTGTCAGCACTTTTAAACATCCACCTTACAATCAATCGCTCTTCTTCTTCAGAAAAGTTTGTTTTCGGACCCATTTACCGCTTTTCAGGATACTTACCCTTAACTTTGTAATACAGAGTAGTCTTTGGTACTGCAAATGTTCGATGCAGCCTTAACCGACATGCTGTTATTTTTAACTGCCAACAGGGCTTGCTGCATTTGCACGTGATCATATTTCAATATCTTGGACATGATAATCTACAAAACAAAATAAAAAGTTACCAGTAGCTGACTCTAAATATTCCAGTAGCTAACCATGGGTCAGGTATTGGAAGCACTACAAATATAATAGTGTTAATTTTAGTAGATGATGTTCTTAATACACCAGGCCATAGAGCATAATTTTGAACGATTTCATGAAAACCCTATAGCTGACACAGGTGTCAGGCTTAGGCTTAACCAACTCTGTTTACTAGCCATTACCTGACACCCAATTCTAACAACAAAAAATACATTTTAATCTAAAATTCGCTACTAAGCAACATTTATAATGAATATCAAGGTGATCAGTATAATTGTAATGCGAAGAATAAGGCACTTACTTTGTTTATCCTCTATTTTCCTGCACTTAGGATCTTAATAAATATATTTACTAAACACGTCTATATTCAACCTTCTCTTGAAATATTCTGTCAAAAATGTTAATTCAGTGTTACCAATCTAAAAGTATAAAAACTCGATAGGTAATACTCGCACGACAATACAATTGAAGATATTCAAAATTTGGTCAGTATGTTGCTTAATTATCTGTAAACAATGAAACGTGTCAGGCTTTAGGGACAGTGTCAGGCATTGGTACATTTACGTTACTAACTTTATTATTTTAAATGGAACACTCTGTATATTATCGTATTTTGGATTCCTTGTTAAATTTAAATAAAATACGTTAGGCATACATTGGGGCTAAGTTGTACCGTTTCCGAATTACATGACGTTTTTCGAAGAACTTTCAAACAAGGGCCGACTTACTGCCAGTATTAGAAAAATCTTAGAAATTTTTGAGATATTGTGAGGTCTGTCCAATATATACCGACTCACATTGAGAGCAGGGGATGGAATGGACAACATCAGACCTCCAGAGAAGAGGCACAGGGTCTTTACATTTGTAAAACAATTTACTCAACGGGTGTAAGTTGCATTTGGCAAAGGTAGGATTGCCATATTTTCAAAAGCAAAAATACAAACAGTGCACCATATCAATTAACATTTCCGTGAAATGTTCTTCAATATTCACTTGAGACATATTGTTTAATTATTATTATTATATAAAAATATAGATATATATCTCTTCAGACGTGATCCTACTGGAAATGCAATGTTAACACACATCATACGAAAGTTTGAATGCTAAAATAACTATAAAATGACAAAAGTACGACTTAAGTACGACAAATTGAAAACTAGAAAAAAAATACGGACGCCTTGCAGAAATACGTACAAACTACAGACAGTTTATAATCTACGGACAAGGCTTACAAAATACGGACTGTCCGTAGAAAATACGGACGTATGGCAACCCTAGGCAAGGGCGACCAGTAGATTTTTGTAACAGCCAGCAATCTTGGAAGTTACGGTACCTCTCATTTAATGAGAATGTTTTATTTATTTTTTTATTTCTTCTTGTTATTTGTTTCTATAAATACATTTTTATTTTCTTTCGAATTCCTGTCGTTATTATTTAGTTAGCAGTAATTTAGTAGTTGTCCTAACTTCACTGGCTGGTAGTGTTATATACAACTTAAGCTTTGGTGCAAATGGAAAGCGGCTATTTACAACATTCAATGGATTCTAAAAAGCGACAAGTTTTATTCAAATTGGTGATTCCCCTTCTTAATAATAATACCAGAAAATTACAGTTTCGGCGACTGATCCAAATTATAACAAAATAACAGCAACAGTATTTTCCTAATTTTTTCGGATCACTTGATCAAATTTGATTTAAAAATAATACGTTTTACATTCATCATCAAGATAATATTTATTTTGACTGGTTCGAACTTGAACGTACATTTTATCTTTTATCAACTAAACTTAACCGTTGTTTTGTGCTACACCCAAATATAACCCTAAATTTAAAAACAATATCGTCTAGACACATTAATTCGTACAGTCATGCAAACATCCCAAATAATTTGTAAACCGCGTTAACTACGATAGCTTTAAATGACCATAAATAATTCGTGTATCAACATCAAAATAAAACAAATAAACAAACACTGAACAACATATTTATTTATAACAACAAGCTTCTGTGAATATCTCGAGAAAAAAATGAGGACAATAACAACGAACATACAAACAAATTACTACTTTAAGTACTTACACTTACAGCACACATCGTTTTAAGATTACCTCGTTTCTACACTTTCTAAGCAGCCATAAAATACATAGATAAATAAACAATGAAACTCTCTAATTTACAGTTATAAATGCCCACATAACAAATTTTAATAAACGAAATATGATGTATACTGTGCATCTATATCAATAATTTCTTGTATAATATAGAGATAATGTTATGTAAGATAACACTTTCGACGTCTCTGCTCGTTGCTACATCACGTCGTATGCATAATATAATAAATTCACATATGGTAGAACGTGTTTCAGCTTTCTACTTAGTGTCTTTTTTCTTAGAGCATTGAGTAAACGTTCAAAAGGATTGCAAATAAGTGAAAGCCATTTACAAAGACAATACTTTTAAACCAGTATCTAAACATACCCTTGAAAATAAAGATGGAGAGCAGAGATTGATGGATTGAATTGAACTTTTGCTTATAGGTTGATGGCAATGAACATAGAAAAGGATAAAATAGAATGGTCTCTTTTTGTATAAAAATTGGTTACTTTTTTAAGGGCGCCATCTTACCTATGGATTCACAACTATTGGAGATATTATTGAAACCTACACCACAATGGTTCGTAACTAAAAAAGGCGGTATTTTTTGAAAAATATACCCCTAATATTTTGATGTAGCTATTACATTTGTACCTCTGAACTAAACAGTATTAAGCCTAATTGTTTTGCATTCGACTTAATACTGCTTAGTTCTGAAGTACAAACTTAGTTCAAGTGAAAATTGATATTTTACCAGAAAAATTAAATATTCAATTATTGTTTTCTTTTTAAATGAACAAAATACAGATTTTTGGTAAAGTATCATTTTTTTTTTACAATAGAAATCTGTTGCAATTAAAACACATAATGTAAGAAAATATTTTATTACACACTTCAGGATAATAAGCTGTGATTTCAGATCTTAACACGAAAAAGGGGAAAAAAATAGGATTGTAAATGTCTTGAAATTACTCAGAATCCACTAATTAAAAATTGATTTAAAATTAATATGTTGCACATTATTTCTGTTTCTTTTGCTGTTTATGGAAAGCTACGTTTTTAACAGGGTCATTAATAGTTAAACGTTTAAAACGACTGTTTTTGCCATTAAGAATCTTATTTATAGGTTTTGTCCACCCGAAAATCATAAGGTTGACTAAATTATTTAGAAAAATATTTACTAACTTAGGATGACGTTCACATATAATATTGCTAAAATCCATCCTACTTTTAACACATTCTACGATTGTGCGTCGAATATTATTGTTTAAACAATTTCTGACAATTTCTTGGGACACTACAATTGCACATTCATTAAAAATACTCATGAACAATGTTGATGGCAACATTAATGATTTGAGATCATATCGCCTTGCCATTATTAATTTATGTTGTTCTCCATCAGATGTTACGAGTAAATTTTTCATGCAGATATCGCATTTGTCCACTTGTTTATATATTTTTCTGGCATTGTAACCGCAGACGTAATTTTCTATATAAACGTGTACCGGCTAATGTGTTACATCTACCGTTAAATTAATACTGGTAATGGATGGTTTACTGACTGGCTTCTGTTATAAAAATTCCCGAAAATTGTCTAAGAGTTTTTCGGATGTGTCATTTTCACAATTTGAATTCACTGACTTTGAAGAAAATAAATTATTAATTGTCAATGTTTTAAATGAATTTATGAAGCCCTCGCAAGTGGGGTTGATGTTCCTCACACTATGACTTCTGATGCAGCAGAAGAAATTCTCGATGGCATCTTGATTAAATCGTCTTGGCATGATGTATGTAAAGCCAGGTGAAGAAAATTTTCTCCATAAACCCATCAATCATACGTATCCAATTTTCGATAGATGGTGGTTTACTTTTTTGTTTTGATATCGCTATTTTACATATATCATAACAAATTATCCGTAAGTCACTCTAACAAAAAATATAATTCACTTTAATCCTAAACAACACAAAACCATAAACGCAAAAGAATAAATGTCACTCGCACGTCACTCGGTTGTTAAACAGAAAATGGCTGCTGGAAATAGTAAACACGAACGTTTAGCTAATGACGTGCGGATTTTTCTTGGTACTATCTTCTGAATAGCTATGAATCCATTAGTAAGATGTCGCAAAATTTCGAAATACAAGCGATACAAGCTGGCAATCTAACTGCCCTCCCCATGGCATTCATTTCCACACATGCCACTTCCGGCGCATCAAGAATTTTCCCATTTCCTCGCCCATATTATTACAGGCATTTAGCAATTGGCCATTTCAGACTCTATGTCATTAAATCATAATCGTCTTGGAGGTGGGGGGTACCTATCAGGTGCGTCCCCGGGATGGTGGATAGGAGAAAGGCCATCTTGTCAGTGTTCGTTCAAGACGAGATGGTTAGTGGCAGCTATAAGTTCGTCCTCTCTGCTTAAAACCGGAGCACGGTGAATGAAGACCGTTGTCGTGAACGACTCTCCCTTCGTCCGAGCTATCGTGTCGTGGCTAAGGGCTTGCAAAGGGTTCTACAATGATGCCAGTTGCTGCTTTCATCGTGAGCATCTACAGAGTTGAGTAAACTCTTCTCCAGGAACAAAACCATTTTCATTGCCAGCATGTAGTAAAGCAAAACGTTGACCACGACTAGTAGGTGCAGTGGTACCAGTTGCGAATGCTTGTCGAGAGGATTTTATTGTGCTATATTTTATTGTTGCATCAAATGAAAGTCTTTGGTAAGTGTCCCAATCCCTACCGAAGAACTACGAACTAGTATCCGGTTAGTTACAAAACACGCAGGTTAGCCTGAAAAGGAGTACATGGCGCTCGAAAAATTGTCAGTTATGTTTTGCATCTATCTTATCATGAATGATCTGCTATAAATATTTAGTGCAAGTTTATTTCTGATAATCATTGTAGTATACACTTTGAAACTGCGTTAATAAAAATAAGTTATATATGGATCGGCGACAATTTTGTTAAAAAAATAGTTTTCCACCCCAAAGACCGCTAAAAATAATACGCAATACACTTTAACATAATTTTACTACTAGACGGAACAGAAAAATATGTTGTTTTAACGCATCCTTATGCATCCAACACAAAATATTATTTGCTGCAACAACTTTTTTATTTCTTTTATAATATCTTTGTCGCAGCAATATTCGAATTTTAACACAAATTTCATATTGATTTTACAACTGATTTTTTTTTCTTTTTTTGAAATTACTGAATATGTATTTGGTTCAACCAAAATAAAATAACAAAAAACATTTTATTAAACCAGTTCTGAACGTAAGTACCGATTTCACTTTACGCATTACTGCATAAAAGGCGACTTTTAATTAATTTATTAATTAAACAATTTAGAGAAATAAAACGAAAAGCGTAAATATCACATCCTTTGGTTGATTGAATACGGCATTCAACCTCACTATTAGTAGCTTGAGTAAGTAAGTAGTTTAAGTACCTAGGGCAAACTGTAATTTTTACTGGTGTGTAACATTGTTATTTTAAATGGAACACCCAGTATCTTTTTGCGTTGATATATAGAAAATATTATTATCTTTAAACTAGTATTAGGACCTCCTACGCCTATGTATATTAGTCTTTAAGTTATTTGCGTTTTTATGCGATTTAAACGAACTAAATTTTTATTTTAAATGGAATACTCAGTATAAGTTTTAACTCAGCGAAGAATTCTTGAGTTTATTTCAAGAGTGTTCATACCACAATTATAACTTGCTTAAAACCTAACTGCTGACAAACTACAAAATAGATTTTTTTTTAAATATACGATAATGTAAATGAAAGAAAACTGATCATAGGCTGCAGTTAGGCTATCACATTTTGGTGATGTTACATACTCGCAAAGCAGATAATGACAGTTGCACTAAGTTAAACTTTCTTTAGGTCATAGTTTAGATTCGCTTCTTATCTTATATAAATTAACGAACATGCTAGAACTTATACTTTTCTTAAACTTTTGTAAACCAACCCCTACACGGAAAAACCAACTTGTTCAGGACAACAAAATAATTTCAAACAAATTTTATCATGAAAATTTAGTTAATCCAACAAAATACTTCGTTATTTCAAATAAATAAAGGGTTAAATGAACAAATAGTTTGGTTGAATTAACCAAATATTTGTTTCCCCATATCTAACTCAATATTTAGTTAGCTTAAACAAAATTTGATACTATCAGATAAGTCGGCGAGCACACCATTATGAATGCAGCGCGAATGGATCCAGATTATTGGGGCTAACTGTTCCCTTATTAGGTTAGGTTAGAAGGTTACGCCTTATTTAATATTGTGCCCCATTTTTACACTGTTTAGCACTACCATGTGATTGATTTTACAACGTTGCCAATTGAGTAGCCTGTCAGAATTCCTAGATAACGCCGAATGTTACCGCCAGAGCGAGCAATTTTTCTTGTTCTATATTTTCAATAGTATGGGTTTATTTATGTACTTTAATTTTAAATGTTACAGAAATGCTTAAAAAAATACTGTAAATTTAATTAAAGAGTCTCTTTTCGTTTTAATGCAAAAAAAAATCCATTTTACAAACGAAATAAAAGGTTTTGTTCGTTATAAACTATAATTGATTTCGAAGGGCTCCGTTAAAAAAAAGAATTATTTCTCTATTATTTTATTTAAGACCAACTGCTAAACCCGGTCTCGAAAAGGATGGGGGTCTTGGCTTAAATGCAGGGACCGAGAGGAAACAACCTTAGCAAAAACCTAAATCCTAAGGTGGCGGACTAGGCTGATGGGATGCGTGGTTGAATAGAAGACCAGCCTCTACTAGTCCAACCTTGGGGCACCTGGCGCATCCCACTGTATCTAGCACTGTACCTCTGCATGCGGAGCTCTGTGGAGGCGGACCTTTTCTTCCCTAGCTACTCGTGGGATCAACCATGGAGGAAGAAAGTTTATTTAACTCACTTAAGCGGGACGACATCGCTAATAAACAGTAACTGAAGCAGCACCTCCATAAGAAGTTTTTCCACTTCCAAAGTGAGAATGCCTCACAAGGAAGGAACAAAGGAAGGAGCAAAACGACAAACCTCTTCGGCTCTTCGAAAAAAAAAAAAAAAGCAAAGGAAACCAACCTCCGATATCTGAAATAGGACAACCTGGAGGTAAGAACGATCCGTTGCGACTTGGTCTCAGCGGAGCAGAGTGTAAATGGTATTTGCGCTACGTCAGTGAAGGGCTCGCACCAGAGGAAGCGAGCAAGAAGACCTTAGAACATAAAGCCGAAACACTTAAGAGGAAGGAGACTACCCTTGCTCAAAAGCCGTTTAAGGAAAAGAAACAGGCTCCACAAAAGTCAGCTATTCAATGACTGTCAAAAATGTGGAGAATGTTGCTATTCTGCCAAGGGCGTTCTCTGAGATTACCTTCAGTGTGGACGAACAAACGGCGGTGGAAGACGCACTCGTGGAGAAGATGTACGATAGATGGGAGCGTAAGATCCAATTCAAAGGCATCCACTTTAGACCGGAGCTGATCCTGATTGAATGTGAATCACCACATTCCGCCGAATGGCTCCGCCTAAAAGTACCCAAGCTAAAAGCTTGGAAGGGAGTGGAGCTGACGAGCTGCGAGGGGATGAAGTTCCAACACCGTACGTCGCGACTTTGTTTCTCCCTAGATATCAGGGACAAACCCCTGAGAGGCTTCTAACATTAATAGAAGCGCAGAATGAAGAGTTAAGGACAAACTGTTTGAATGTCCTAACCCTGAAAGATGAAGGTAAGTTGAGGGTGGGAATCGACGAAGCTTCCCACCAAACCATCAGGAGCAACGGGTACACAATCCATTACAGGTTTGGGAGAATCCCCGTGCATGAGCTCAGGAAGCATCAGAAGAAGGAGAATGAACCCACTCCTGGCACCTCTAAGGTGAACCAACCAGAAAGTGATGTGGATGGATAGTCTCCACATCGCAGCCGTCTATCACGGAGAATCGTCATTGGACTCTATGATGGAGGTCGACACCACCGTAGAAGGAGAAGAAGAAGAGGGAAACAAGATCCTCACCGGCGAGTATCCTCGCCGAAAACTAACAGCAAGATGGTGTGCATAAATATCGCCCATGTGAACGTCTACTCCTCCCTGTGACTCTGTGATTTGGCAGGAGTCGTTTTAGGATGCAAGGCTCTCTCTACCTCCTTCTTGGAGTATCCATTCGCAAGTAGAGCGCGACCTAGGTGCCCCAGCTCCCAGGGTAGAACCCGAGGTTCGCAGATGCGTACGGCACGATCTCTTAGGGTCTTCATGACTCCCCTCTTCAGTCGTGGTGGATGGTTGGAGTTCTTGTGCAAGTACCGGTCTGTATGAGTAGGTCTCCAGTACACTCTATGGACAAGCGTTCCATTCCCATCACCCTACAAAATGCCGACCATAACATTCAATTTGATGACACAAAAGTACTATTCACCACCTCGCATTAGCACACAAGGTTATTCCGAGAATCCATAGAAATTCACAAACATGGAAATGTAAGAATTCGAAATTCCATCCTGTATAATGCGAGAATTTAAATTCATTTTATTAATACGTAGTTGATAGGTACCGTGCATTTGCTGAGTAGCGTCTGCTCACAGAAACAATAATCTATTTTCGTGTAAGACTCGCATAATTAAAATAATATGGTATTACTTTGTATGTTATCTGCTTTTTGTTTATTGTACGTTACATTTGCCGTTCAGCAATTTCAGAAAAATAACGCATCGGTCATACTTGCGCCTCCTGTAAGAGAAGCGAAACTAGTTATCGTGCGAATTGACGTCACAATCAAAGTTATAAAAACCCTTAACATTGCGGTTTACAATTAATTAGTTCGCGATCCTTCAATCTAGCTTCAGGAATAAGCACGCGCCCCTTCGTCGAGTGTTTGTAATTCTTAGAATTAAACTTCTCATCTTAAAATTTTGCATTTAAATTGAGCCTAAAAATTCGAGAACAGGAAGCAAAAGCTTTCCTCGAGAGGTGATAGTGATTTTGTACTAAAACCGCTTAAATACCCCCTTTTATTTTGCCTAAATTTTTGTGAGTGTTGTGTAAGTTTTGTGCCCTAAAATTTGGATTACGAGAAGAATTATTTTTCCCACATCGGCCGGTAAGATGTTCAAAATTTCTGCTTAAAACTAACCAAAGCAAATACGTGAAAACCGTAACTCGTTCGCTCTCTCTCTCTCTCCCTTAATAAATAATTTGAAAGTAAGAATTACTAGAATTTAAGTTAATCAACATTGTTAAATAAAGCCTAAAAAATTCATCTAAATAGTTGTGTTTTGTTTTGTCATTTGCTTGATACTTTATTAAATTCGTAGATTGTTAGCTTAACTTAATTGCTACAAAAAAAATTCGTTAAAACAAAACTGTATTTTGTTCATCTTTGTTCACTTGTTATTTTATTTAATTGTGTAGTTTGTGAGTTTTTTTTTTCAATGTCTTAAAATATTCAATATACAGGGTTTTCCATGGAACTGGCTGGTTAGAAGTTTTCCGGCTTAACGAAATTCCTCAGTTTTAAAAAATGGGTTTGCAACAATTTGCACTTACTTTCTTTCTAAAATATTTTCACCTTTTTTGCACTTCCGGTTAACCGGAAGTCGCCGCGAACTTTGTTATTTTAAATGGAACACCCTATATATTATTATATTTTTGAATTTACCATAAAATTCTATGATGATTACCATTAGGGTATCTTATACCTATCTTCAACTGTTTCTAAGATATTGCGATTTTTGTTAAAATTTTGACATTTACATTGTTGTATGTAATTGATTAATTCTCACTTGATTTAAGTGTCAGAAATCTCCGACTTTGAATCAACAAGTACTAACATTGTTTTACCAAACGTAGAAAAAAATTCAGTGACATTATAAGGGTGTTTAAAAATTAGTGACATATCCAAGATTTTGAATGTTGCAAAACTTAATTTTTTCAAATAGAACACCTGTACATTTTTCTATTTTTGGATGTACAATTAAATTCTATGCCGATTTGCTGTAACATTCCCTATACCCATCTTTAGTAGTTTTCTTTTAAATTACTCGTTTTGTTTATTACCGCTTTCAAATGGCCGAATAATTTCTATCTGGTGGGCCATGACATTAACATCACAACAATTTATTATTATTAGTAAGTATTATTGTTATAATCATTGTTTGTTAGACGTCGCATGTTCAGATCGATAAATATTATTGTGGAACTTATGAATTAGATAATGAAAATATTGAGGAACTTATTCTAACCTAAATACTATAAATTTATTTTAGATTCACTGAGAATGCAGGAAGAACTTATAGAGAATTCAATGTAATTAAAGAAATTTATTTTCGGCTAAAATATCTAATAAAATTCAGAAAACTTTGAAATAATACATTACACAGATTACACACTATACGCAACTTTCGGTACTACCAAGCAAGATTTAATGATTCGTGTGACGAGAACGTTTGATGAATTAGACTCAGTTGAAGTGAGAAGAAGTATAAGGCGACACATTAAGACGTCGAATAATAAAATGCTCAAGTGAGAATTAATGAATTACATACAACAAAGTAAAAGCGATTTTTTTTTGATAAATAATGAATAAACTTATTATTAAAAAAATGCGGGGGTATGGGGTACCCCGTCTCCATTATTAGCTTTTTATGAAGATATCTACCTTGAGACCATGTATTATGCTGAAATTATGTTAAGGATAAAAACTTATTTCTGTTATAGTTCATTTGATTTATATCAATAGACAAGTTATTAATTTTGAAGCTTTATTATTATTTTATATTTTACAATTATTAATTTTCTAAACTTGTTATACATCATCGTATTCTATGTAAAATCGGCCTTCTTTTGATGAATAAGAAAAAGAAAAAATGTAAAAAAAATTGGAGGTACCAGGTAGCCCGTCCCCCGTTATTAACTTTTTGCGAATACGGATGACGCCACCCTTAGGGCCATGCAATATGCTGCAATTATGTTAAAAAGAAAATTTAATATCTGTTATAATTTAGGAAAATATTTGCAAAAATTTAAAAATCGTCCAAACTTGGAGGGGCTGTAACCGAAAATCGTGCGGACACGCCGATAAAAAGAATACGTGTCTCTTATTTTAAGGTACTCTTTCGATCTGTTAAGTTTCATCGAAATCGGAGGGGGACACCCGCCGGTGTTCCCTTGTAAGTACATTGAACCTAAAAGATCTGCTGAAAGACTGGAGGGTATCAAGTGAATCTCATCTCTTTGATCACAGGATGATTACTGGATACTGATACGTACACGACGTTTACTATGATACTAATGACCCGCGTGTATTTTGCTTGCTATTATTACAGCTATTTACGGTTTTATAAAAAAAAGAAGTGCCTGTCGCTTCGAAAAACAATAAAAAGTTATGAATGATAAGTTGTGTATTTCACGCATCTGTATAAATCTTAGAATGTTGACATATAAAACACCTTATATGTGTTCAACAAAGGCGTTTAACTAATGTGGAAGCGTATGAGGATTTCTATTATTATTACTAAAATAAGAACGTGTTTAAAATAAAATGTAATTCAAAGAACACCAATATTGTAACATTATTACGCTACTTACGGTACATTTGTATTTTACATTGTTCTTACGTGAATTTTTGAATAATATCCTAAATAAAGTACAACTCTTCTTTTTAAATATTTTTATACCTAGTTATTAATTTTATAAAATAAATTTTAAACATACTTATATATTATAAATAGGAGATATCGATATAATAAGACTACTACATTAAACAAAAAAAATCGAAGAACGACGTAAGTAAAGAAATGAGAGCTATTGGCCAAAGATTGTATTAAATTTTCGACAGTATATGTATAATATGATGTTATTGCCAAAAAAGAAATGTATTTGAAAGAATATGTATTACTATTTTTATTTATTGTTCGTTTTAGATATTTGGAGATAACCTGTTATATAAAATTAATATATTGATCTCCGCAGGATTATGTTTTGTGTTCTACGTTTAGAATTTAAACGATGTGTACAGTGAAATTCCCCTTCGCGGACACCCCTCTTACACGGACACCTCCCTTAAACGGACAGTTTCTCATGGTCCCGACCGGCTCTCATATAATTTCCATTGTATTAACTCTTTCTTGGACGGACATTCTCTTGAACGGACGCGGACACGAGAAAATGTTCTCTTAATCGGACAAAAAATAAAATAAAAAGAAACGCCTTATCTTATTTTTTTTTATCGAGAGTATTGCTATTGCATTTCTCAATCGCGCCGCGCGCCAATTTCGCTGGGACTTGGGACCCCGAGTAAACCGGACATTTACCGACTTTAATCTTTCGGTACAAACGCAGCCTATGTCGCGCATTTCTGCCTGGCGTGAATTAGGGACTTCCCCAAGTTGGTCGGGGATTTACCGTTCTTATTCTTTGGGTGCACGCTTTCGATTGAATCTGCATTCAATATTAGTCTGACGTCTATGCGGAAAAGACACAGTGGGCGACACATTCATTGTAGAAATGGCTCCAAATAGAAAAATTCTCACGCTTAAACAAAAAATTGAGATTGTTGAAGTTTACAATAAAGAGAAATTAAGTGTAAGGAACTTATCCAAGCGTTTTCATATTGGAAAAACACAAGCTGCAGATATAATTAAACATAAAGAAATCCTTCTAAACAAATGGATGTCGAACAGCGATTTGAATGAAAAAAGAAGCTTTTTACTAAAATGACAAATTGTGTTATGATTGGTTTACAGCAGCTCGCCATAAGGGGATTCCTTTAACAGGTATGCATATGATTTTTTTAGATAAGGTTTTCTTGTATTAATGCGTTGATTTTCTTTTCATATTAAATTCTAAAATATGTATGTAGATAAAAAGAGTGATATTACCAATAGGTTTGTCGTGACAAAAACCCAAAAAACTTATTTTTTTTAGGTCCGCTAATACGATGTAAAGCAAGAGAAATAGCCGCTTCTTTGGGACATTCTACATTCAGTGCTTCTTCTGGTTGGCTCAATAAATTTAGAATCCGTCACAATATAAGTTTTAAAGCGATTTCGGGAGAAGGAGCTTCGGTTAATGCTGAAGATGTTTCATCGTTTTTAAAAAAATGTCCTTTGATTAAGGGATATACACCGAGAGACATCTATAATGCCGACGAGACAGGCCTGTATTTTAGGGCTCTACCCGACAAAACGCTCACATTAAAGAAGGAAAAATGTATTGGGGGTAAGTATCCCAAAGAGAGGTTTACAATTTTGCATTGTGCAAATATGGCGGGTGAAAAAGAAAAACTCCTAATCATTGGTAAGGCAGCTAAACCCAGAGCTTTTAAAAACATTAACATAAATAACCTGCCTGTAACTTGGAAATACAATAAGAAAGCTTGGATGACAGGACAAATTATGACAGAGTGGTTGCAAGACCTAGATGGAAAATGCTAAAGAAAAAAGAAACATTTATTATTTTTAGACAATGCGGATCTCATCCGAAAGACGTTCGCTTAAATAATATAAAAATATTATTTTTACCCCCTAATTGTACATCAGCTTGTCAACCACTTGACCAGGGGATTATAAAGAATTTTAAAACTTATTATATAATATTATATTAATAATTATATTATTTCAAAATTGCTTCCGCAAAGCAGGATTTAATCATGCAAATATGCAAAGTGAACACCAGTTAACTGAGGCTGATATATCTGGCTTAGAAGATGATTTGCCTCTTAGTGTACTTTCAGATATCCTCAAAAATAAGAATTTATTGAAATTGACGGATAATGAAAATCTTAATGATTTTTTGAACGTAGATGAAGATTTGTATGTTGAAGATCCAGATTCAGAACAAGAAATTACAAATCCAGTTGAAATACAAGAACTTTCGGAAGATTCTTGTGTCGATGAGGTTCCAGTGTCAACAGAAGCTATCCCAAATTATGATAAAGCTATTACCCTGACCAAGCAGCTCAAAAGTTTTGTCGAAAATCACGATACGAGATACAGAATCTTTGGAGCTTCTTTCTAAATTAGAAATACGATTTCAAGACGCCATTTCAAAGAAAAAGAGAAGACAAACAACAATATATGAATTTTTGCGTCCTTAAAGTGACTATTCATTTCACTGTTTTGTATTACATACTACATCTATGTATCTATGTACATATTACATTATACTTTGTATATATCTAAAGAAATAAACTTTTTTCTTAAGTTTAAAGTTTCTTATTTATTTTAAAAAACATTTATATACATAATACGATTTAAATGTCCCAGTTTCTTTAATATATTCATTTTTCGTTAAAACACGATTTTTGTTGTATCTACTACATATTTCTTTTCTGCGGACATCCCTCCTGAACGGACATCTTCAGTTGGTCCCGTTGGTGTCCGTTCAAGGGAGATTTCACTGTATTAAGTTTTTTTTTTTTTTTATTATTAAATAAAATAATTTTTGGGGTAAATCGAAGTGTTTTGGTTAAGTACTTACCTGCATCGTTCGACTTTCCTGTAATTTTTAATCATTGAATTGTATAAAGAACTGTTAGAGCCGCAAAACAGTATTTGACTGAGGTTAGTCAACTGTCACAATAGACATCAGTTTCTTCTATATTTCTAGGTGGCTCTCGGTACAGCCTTCAAATTTCCTTTTTTTTTAATACAATACATTTTTGCATACCTGCAGATATAAGTAGATCCGTACTAAGATATTTCAAAATTTGATTCACTTATTCTAAGTGGTAATTAAATTGCAATCGCTTTTATCAAACAGTGCAAGCCACATAATTTTTAGAAAATCAAAGATATCTCGGAATTTAATGAGTTTAGCGTGAAAGTATGTTATATCTTATGTTTTTTATATCTACTGGCGCTTTTAAAAATGCAATAATATTGAGGGTATTGCATTTAAAAGAAGAAAGTTGAAAGCTGTACCGCCGTTACGAAACACCCTGTACAAATCCCGATAATTTGGCGTTATAGAAAAATTACAATCTTAGAACAATTTATAAAAAAATATTTTTCCTATCTGTCACTATTTACGAGATATAGAGGAATTCCCTACTGGTGAAACACCCTGTATAGTGTGACCACAGATGGAGTTGACGACAGCAAGTACGATGGACAAAAAAAATTTTGAGTTGGAATTTAATATTTGGCAAGTAAGTCCTCGTTGGTCTAAAACTTTATTATCGTTTGCTTTGGTTTTTTTTAAATCCAGTAGCTCTTTGCAGCTGAGTCTAAACTGTTTTCGTTTCAGGTAAAGTACCTTTTCCGTTGACAGTATGCCAAAATGTTATTAAGAGATGTTGTTCAGAATGAAAAGTTGTGAATTTTCAGAGTCTTCGACCTGCATTGATAAAATATATTGTTTGTGAATTTCTTTTCAGGTGAGGTACCATTTGCCTTCACAGTACGCCAAGAAAAAATGGAACGTCTCAGTAACAATCTAAAGGTCATCCAATCCAGAGGTGCTATGCATCATCTGGATCTGGAAAACGACCTCAAAGAGGTGAATGAGGCTATACTCAAGGCATACGAATCGAGTTGCCCTATTCAGCAGAGAAAAAAAAAATTAGGGACGCTCCTTGATGGAATAGTCATCTGTCAAAATTAAGATCCGATACGCGGAAGCTCTTTAGCGAGGCCAAGCGTAACAGAGACTGGCAAAGCTACACCGAGAAGCTTACCTCCTACAACAAAGCTATTAGGAAAGCGAAAAGAGACAGCTTTAGAAAGTTCTGTGAGGAAATCGATAGCGAAGGGCAGAATCGATACAGGAATGGCACTACGCAAAATAGAGGGAAGCTGAAACTGAAGAAGAAAGAGCTCTCCTCCTTCTAGAGACTCACTTCCTTGAAAGCAAAATGGGTACCTAGTAAAATCTTTCCGAGCAATATAGAAGACCAACTAAAGAAGCTACTACAATGGCCACACATATGTAGCAGCAAACGATTAAAATGGACTATACATACCTTTCAGCCTTTTAAAACACCGGGAGTAGACGGAATTCTTCCAGTCTTACTTCAGAAAGGGCAGGACGAAATCCTTCGTCGCATGATCCGAATAAGCTGAAGTAGTTTGGAGGTGGGTTATATTCCAGAAAGTTGGCGAAGGGCCAAAGTCACCTTCATACCAAAAGCAGGGAAAAGGGACATCCCCACTTATGTGGAGCTTAATAGTAGACGAACTCTTATGCGGGCTGACTGATCTAGGCATACCTTGTCAAGGATATGCTAATGATATTGTCATATACGTAAGAGACAAATTTGAGAATACCCTCTATGACATAGTTCAAAGAGGACGAAACTTTACGAGAAGATGGTGTCAATCGGTGGGACTTAATGTTAACCCCACTAATCGTAAGACTACCTTAGTAGCATTCATTAAGAAAAGAAAATGCAATCTTAAAATCAAACAAAAATGGATGGGCAAAATATAGATTGGTGAACGGAGGTTAAATACCTAGGCCTTGCCCTAGACAATACACACAGAAAAACGTTTTCTATTGTCAAGTACATCTGTGTTCTTACACATTTTTACTAAATGTAAGATGTAGTAAGATGTAAGTATTTTCTTTATTTTAGAGAATTTACTAGATCCGAGTTAATAGGTGTCCTTAAATATAATAAATTATTTTCTTGAAATTTTACTAATATCAAAACAAAATGTATTTGTGGCAAATGTTATCTCTCTTAAAACAAGTACATATAATTTTTATAAGGAATAATTCACTCTCTTACTCATTTTTCTAATATTGAGTGATATTTCCTTGACGCAAGTAACATAAGTGTCTTGTATTTAGAATAGAAAAAAAAGTTGGAATGTGGCGGGGTTGATATACGCTGAAACTTGATTTTATCCAGTATGATCGAGTGTGCATTTCGGTATTAGATATTTCGCAGTATTTCGATAATATTTGCCCTGTACGTTACCTAAATCTGTTTGTCACCTGTGTTATAGTGGTTTGAATAAACGGTAAGTATTTTTATAATATAATGCGTATATATACTAGTAAATAAAAAAATATACATATATACTTACGGATATTTTTATAAATAGATATGTCTGAAGAACAATTTTATATTCGGCTTCAATATAAAGGCCATTTTGAGTGGTGTAGCATTGGCGCGGAGATAGAAACCGCAATAAAATACTGTAATATACTGTAAATGTAGTATCTAAATAAATACTTTTTAGTTGTAAAGTTATTCGATTTGTATTTTAGCATACATAGCTCAGCGCAATGCTATTGGTTTTGTGATGGGGCGCACCGTGCCGTGCTGTGACAGGCTAATGTGCGATAACCTTAAGAATAAAAACACCATTTTTGTTTCTTGATTTAAAGAAATGAATCCTTAAGTTCAAGTAAGTACCGTTTTCATGTTTAATAAAATAACGTTTGATTTAAAGGTATTAGCTATTTACCACTAGAAAACGACAAACTAATATTAAGCTCGCTTTGCATTTATTTTAAGGAGAGGCCTGCTTTATATTAAATTTATTTTTTCTCAATTCAAAGTTCTCATGAGTTCGAATTAAATACATAATATTCTTGAAGCCAGTTTTTTTTTAATTTGTTTCAAGTAACCAGCTTTCCTTCGTCTAAGGACATTAAATTTCTTCAAACAAGGAATTAATTTCTTGGGATATTGAGAAAATAATTTTCTTCGTCCAAGAAATCATTCATTTGCTTATATATAAGAACGAGAGGTACTTCAGTTGAGAAATTCTCACTTGATTCTAGAAATTACTTCTCTGTGTGTAAACTTCTACGGAACAAACATGAATTTGAAGTAATCAACAAGGCTAAAAAAGGCCGATGGTGTGCAGAAACTTTAAAGGGAAAAATTGAGGATGCAACCCAAAAATACTGCTTTGGATGTATACAGCGATAGTGAGATCGATCATCACTTATGCATCAGTAACTTGGAGCAAAAGAACTAACCTGGCCACCGCGAGAATTAACCTCTCAAAAGTGCAAAGATTAGCATGCGTATGCATAACTGGGGCTATGAGAACTTGGCCAACAGCAGCTATCGAGGTAGTATTAGATCTTACCCCTTTCCATATTGTGGTAGAGAGCGCGGCAAAAAGAACCACATTCAGAATGGTCAAGGAAGGAATGATTAGGCATAGGCATCAATCTCCTGACGGCGATTAACACTGGGACATGCCTTGGGATGGTATGTCAAAACAATTCAGCTTTGTGAAGGACTTCACCCCAAAGCTTAGTAACAAGAGCGAGTGGGATTATAACACCATCCTGAAATTGAATAGAAATGACATTAAATGGTACACTGAAGACTCCAAAACGGCAGAGGGAACTGGAATAGGAATATATGGGCCTAGAACCAAGTACTTCGAAAGCTTGGGAAAATACTTAAGTATCTTCCAGGCGGGAATACACGCTATTGAAAGATGTGTGCACTTCAACATCGAAAGAAATTATCGAATGCAGGAGATTATCATCACGTCTGATAGTCAAGCAGCCATCAAGGCGCTGAGCTCATATGAAATCTGTTCCAAGATTGTCTGGAAATGCCTAGGGAACTTAAACGAGCTAGGCAAAAGGAATAAAATAGCCCTTTTGTGGGTTCCGGGTCACACAGGAGTGGAAGCAAACGAAATAAGGGATAATCTCGCAAAAAGGGGGCTGGAATACCTTGTGTAGGGCATGAACCCTTTTGCGGGATAAGTAGCAGCACAATACTGAAGCAACTGAAAAGAGAAATGGAGCAGAGAAAATGTAATTATAGGAAGAATCTCCAGGAAATGAGGCAAAGTAAAATTCTTCTGGGAACTTATAACCAGAAGGGGTTTACAGAATGCATCAACCTGAGTAAGAACAATGTTCGCATATTAACAGGAATACTTGCAGGCCATTGTAGACTGAAAGGACACCTGAGTAAGCTTGGATTAGAAAAGGAAACTGAATGTAGATTTCGTGGGGAAAAGGATGAAATACCCATCCACCTCCTCCCAAACTGCGTAGCACTGTGCAACTCGAGGGCGTTGCACCTGGGAGCATGTGAAATCGAAGAGGGAGACTTACCTAGACTGGGGCCTTCTGACATCCTACACTTTTTGAAAGGAATAGGATTGGAAGGCCAGCTGTAAAACAGCAAGAATAGGAGACACAATAGATCTCTTAAGTCGCAGTGTAACATCACCCTCATCACATATATACATGCGCACTAGTAGTGTAAATGTACCTTAATGATAGTACGTGTCGCCAGTACACGCCTAGGTATGCGCTGAAGGTGTACAATGAACGCTTTATCTACAGAGTACCTGCGTTTCTTGTTCGTGAAAAAATGTACGCGCTCACGAGCGCGACGGATCCAACACTAATTTTCCCTTAGATAGATTATAGTCGGCCATGACTACTTTACAAGTTTCAGAACCAAATTGCCACTAGAAATTTTAAAAACCCTGATGAGTCGGTACGGTGGGACCCCTGTATGCGCCTATGTGTATATTTAGTATCCGAAAACTTTCCTAATTTGCATGACAACATAATTTAATCCGTACAAGATAATTATTTCACCAAATCGACCCTAAGCAACACCACATGCACTAATTTATATAGAAGCTCGCGATGCGATTGGAGCGTTAACGTTCTTATCGCCAATATCAAATAACATGTGTCAACTTCTATACCCAGCTATTGTGATCATTATTTTATAGACTTAATGATAATACATTCGACACTGCAGCTGTTACGTAGATACGCGACGATAAGTGAACTTTGCGAATTATAGCATTAGTGAAGTAAAATATAGTTCCTAGTAAAATCCTAAGCTTATGATGGACATACCGAACTTTATCAGGAACGGATGTGGTGGAAATAGATACAGATCACAACCGAATTTGTACAACATACAATACAGAAGGAAATGTAAGTAAACGTTCTTATTTAATGTTGGGAGACATTGTGTTTGTGTGTGATATCTACGTTTGTACACTGATGATATCAATAGAATTGCTCAATAACATTTGGACTAGGTTTCGTATGTGCATGAAGTGTATACAACCGCTATGTGTTACAGATAGATGTAAATCCGAGTATTAAATTCAACATAAGTTAGGTGAAATAGGTCAAAATAAAAAAAAAAAAAAAACTAGGTCACGCAGATTATCAAACTCAAATAATATCAAAGATAAACTAATTGCTTTATTGTCGCCAACAAAAGCTTAATATGCTTACAAGAGAACACCGGCAGGTGTCCCCCTCCGATTTCGATGAAACTTTACAGATCGAAAGAGTACCTTAAAATAAGAGACACGTATTTTTTTTATCGGCGTATCCGCACGATTTTGGGGTACAGCCCCTTCCAAAGTTTGGACGATTTTTCAATTTTTGCAAATATTTCCTAAATTATAACAGATATTAAATTTTCTTCTTAACATAATTTGCAGCATATTGCATGGCCCTAGAGGTGGCGTCGTCCGTATTCGCAAAAGTTAATAAAGGGGGACGGGGTACCCCGTACCCCCATTTTTTTACATTTTTTCTTTTTCTTATTCAACAAAAGAAAGCCGATTTTACATAGAATACGATGATGTATAACAAGTTTAGAAAATTAATAATTGTAAAAATAGAAAAATAATAATAATGCTTCAAAATTAATAAACTTGTCTATTGATATAAATCAAATGAACTATAACAGAAATAAGTTTTTACCCTTAACATAATTTCCAGCATAATACATGGTCTCAAGGTAGATATCTTCATAAAAAGCTAATAATGGGGGACGGGGTACCCCATACCCCCGCATTTTTTTAATAATAAGTTTATTCACATTGGTGGATATGGCACTTCAAGAAGGTACATAAAATAGTATAACGTAAGATAACAAAATTTATTACTCGTTCTACGCGTACTGATATGGAAAACCTAAGGTTAGTAAGCGATTACATACATATTAATGAAGTCAAACCTTATATCACTGACATTGGCAGAAGCAACGTATACAACGCTGATGAGAGAGGATTTAATCTAGAAGTACATTCCGGTCGTACTTTAGCTGTGAAGGGTGAGAAAACCGTTGAAGGTATTGTGCAATCCTTGCACTCTACAACCATAGTTACACAATTTTGCCAGCCATTTCTGCAGACGGACGCTTACTTTCACCACTATTTTTAGTATTAAAGGAGTCTACGAATACGTTTGGACCTCGAGTTGCGCAATCATTTTTTCGATCTGTAAATGTGTATATTTCTTCTTCGGTATCTGGTAAGCTCACTTCAAATCATTTCAAAACTTGGCTAACGGATGTTTTTCTCTCGAATACCGGGCCAAAGAGTGTCCTTTTGATTGATTCTTGGAGTGGGCATTGTGTTGCCGAACTTCAGCAATTAGTGCCAAAAGACAAAACTTTGAACATTTTAAATATACCAAAAAAAAACGACAGCGATGGTGCAACCTCTAGATGTATATGGTTTTAGACTGTGGAAAAAATTTTGTTAGCACTTTTTCGGATATAGTGATTCTTATGAACTACGACATAGATTTACATCAGAGAAATAATATTATTAAGTTGCAAACCCTAACCCATAATCAGTTTTCTTCCCCAAGATTTTTCGACGTATTCAAGTACTCGTGGTATAAGAGTTGATACGTTGAGGAAAGACCTGGGCCCTTTAAAAATCCTGTAGAGTTTTGTTTTAACAAAGATGCGCAGTCTACACCCTTGTGTAGTATTTGCAATAAACCAGCTATTGTGCGGTGTTCATGGAGCAAACAAAATCTGTGTTTTAAACACTTTTTACACAGACTATCACTACTGTAATACTTACATAGCTTAATTACTGTATGTATATTAATCTTGTTCGCTATTGCAATACATATATACCAATAATCGCATTACAGTATGTCATGTATTTAAACATTTATAAGCATTATAATGTTTTTCTAATTCTGTTCTATTGTTTCCGAAATGTTATAATCGTTACAAACTCATTAGTTATATTTATGCTCCATTGAATACTTACGTTGTACACCTACATTGCACGAAAAACTTGAAATAAATTAAAAAATATATTTGTATGTATTATTTAATCCTTCGTCCTGTGTAGCAAATTTGTTCATATATACGCACTAAAGGATTATGGTATTCTAAGAATGAATAACATTTTATTAAGGAAATATATAAAACGCAGTCACTAACTGCAGTTGATAAACCGATTTATATTGCTACCACCGATAAAAGTTTCGTATAGTATATAGTATAAGTTAGTAGGCATAGAAAGGTTTGACCATAGCTGTTAATGTACTATATTATTATTATTACAATTATTTTTATTATTAATCCTACAAATTTATTACCATTGTTTTATATGTAAAAGCGATCTTTTTTTGATGAATAATGAATAAACTTATTATTAAAAAAATGCGGGCTATGGGTACTCCGTCCCCCGTTATTAGCTTTTTATGAAGATATCTACCTTGAGACCATGTATTATGCTGGAAATTATGTTAAGGATAAAAACTTATTTCTGTTATAGTTCATTTGATTTATATCAATAGACAAGTTTATTAATTTTGAAGCTTTATTATTATTTTTCTATTTTTACAATTATTAACTTTTTGCGAATACGAACTACGCCACCCTTAGGGCCATGCAATATGCTGCAAATTATGTTAAGAAGAAAATTTAATATCTGTTATAATTTAGGAAATATTTGCAAAAATTGAAAATCGTCCAAATTTGGAGGGGGCTGTACCCAAAATCGTGCGGATACGCCGATAAAAAAAATAACGTGTCTCTTATTTTAAGGTACTCTTTCGATCTGTTAAGTTTCATCGAAATCGGAGGGGGACACCCGCCGGTGTTCCCTTGTTAGTGACATTAGAAGCGTTACACATAGAAGAAATAATTTGTTCAAACTGATTTTTTGGCAATGTGATAGTTTTACATCAAAAATGAAACGATAACATTTGCAAGAAATTTTATTAACAAAATAATAATAATAATAATGTGTTTGGCGACCCCCGCAGCTGAGTATACTCCTGTACACGTCTAGACATCGCCAAATGAGATGGTCGATATCTGCTTGTGGCACTTCGTTCGAAGCAACTTGAACTTCGTGGATTAACTGTGCCAGAGGATGCACACTGATAGATCATAAATCGAAAAACACAATACTCTAAATCTCCAGTTCTAACCACTTGATCAGTAACATAAAGGTTTGTTAGGAGATAATCATTTGTTAAGATTTACCAAAGCACGAAATTTGCCGAATGTCCAACGAAAGTTGCGGAGCATGATTTGATGCTTAGGCGGGAAATTTATTTGACATTTTGACAGAATTTTCATTTTTAATTCAATTTGATCACTGTTCAATTAATTTCGAATAAGCTAGTAGAAGTAAGTTTAGAATACGTTTAGTGATTATTACATTATACAGTCAAACTCGGATATAACGTACCCTAGATATAGCGAACGCTCGGTGATAACGAACAAAAACAATTTCCCCGATCAAATATCCTATGCTCGCAATATATTTTGCGCTTGCTTATAACGAACTCGTTTGTAGCGAACTCTCGCTTTTAAAATTCAAGTTGTTAAGAGAAATAGGATCTGCAATGACGCTTGGATATAACGAACCATACCCTTATCGCGACGGTTATTCTTCGGTAATTCCCCGTTGTATATGTATAAGTACATCGTAGGATCGATAATTCCCAGATGTTATTCTTGCTTTAGTTGTAGTCTAACTGTGATCTGATATACATACATAGATGCTAACGTTTATACATACATAAATAATAATGGTGAAACGAAAAGTGTTAATAATAAAAGAAAAATTATCTATTATTTCGGAATTAGAAGCAGGGCGTTCAACTTCAACTTTAAAAAAAAAAATAAAGAAAAGTTAAAAGGAGCAATCAATTTAAATGTTAGTAAATTAAAAAGAATTAGAAAACTTATAAGAAAAGACGTGGATAATGGTTTAATAAGATGGTTTAGCTACCAAAGAAATCAACGTGCATCGATTACTGGAGAAATGTTAAAATTAAAAGCAGAAAAGTTAGGAAAACTCCAGAATACTAATTTTACAAGTAGCAGAGGCTGGATAGACATATTTAAAAAAAGATATAATATCGTTGCAGGAAAAATACATCGCGAAGCCGAAAGTGTGTCAAAGCAAACTGTTAGCTTCTGGATTAAAGACATTTGGCCGAATTTAAGAAGAGGATATGAAGATGTTGATATCTTTAACGCAGACGAAACAGGACTATTTTACAGAGTAACACCTGATAAAACTTTAAAATATCAAGGGGAAAAATGTGTTGGCGGTAAGCATAGTAAAGAAGGCATAACCGTATTAGTGTGTGCAAACATGACCGGATCGGAAAAGCGAAAGCTATAAGTTGTGGGAAAGTCGAGGACTCCTAGATGTTTTAAAATTGTAATCAATTACCCGTTTCTTATGCATCAAACAAAAGTGCGTGGATGACGTCTGTATTGTTTGAAAATGAGCTAAGACAATGGGACAAGGAATTAAAAAACAAAAATTTTTATTAATGGTGGATAATTGTCCAGCGCATCCCCATATAGAAAATTTAAAATTCATTAAGCTGGTCTTCCTACCTCCTTGTACTACAGCAATACTACAACCGATGGATCAAGGAGTAATTTACTGCCTGAAATCACATCACAAAAGAATTCTTTTGACTCGGTTTTTTAACTGCCTTGAAAATAAAGAGAATTTAAACATTTCATTACTAGACGCTATAGTAATGATCAATACTGCTTGGACGCGAGTAACTTCAAAAACTATTGAAAACTGTTTCCGCCATGCTGGTTTTCTGCATAATGCGTTATTTGATGAGGATGATGATCTTCCGTTATCACAATGGATTTTAAAATATGCTGGTGATGAAGATGATGATAACCTTCCTCTTTCAACGTGGATAGATAGAAATAACATTAATAATCCACTTAACAATGAAGATTTGACCAGATATACAAATGTTGACAGCGAATTAATAACTACTGAAGCTCCATCTGATGCAGAACTAATGATAAATTCTTTTGAAGATGATTTACAAGAGGTCATGGAAGATTCAGATATCGAAGAAAACGCAGCGAGACTACCTACCATTGGAGAAGTGTATAATGCCTTGAATGTTTTATCAACTTATATTATCGTTACAGATGTAGATCATAGTATAAAAGACATGTTTAATCTGTTACAAAATAAGATTGAAAAAGATATGTTAACAAAAAAATCTACTCAATTAAAAATCACGAATTATTTTTTGTCTGAATGATGTTTTTTAATACTACACAAGGAAACACTAGAGCGTTTCCTAGACTAGTATTAAGACTCCAATTCATTTTTTTATGAATTACTTTCCAGAGGAACTGTTCACTTTGATGGCGGATTATACCAATATGTACCATATTCAGAAAAACACTAGGTTTGAACCTACAAATTCCGCAGAGTTGAAAACTTTTGTGGATATTCACATTGAGTGAATAGAGTTCGTTTATATTGGAAACCAGAATTTTCTGTTCCCAGTATTTGCGAAAATATGATTTACAACCGTTTTTCGAAGCTGAGAACTCACGTTCATTTCGTTGATATTACAAATGAAGATCCCAATGACAGGTTTTGGAAGGTTCGACCTCTCTATGATACAATAAGAAGAAGATGCCAGCAACTTTCTTTGGAAACAAAACTTTCGATTGACGAACAGATTATCCCTTTCAAGGGTAATCTTAACGTCAAGCAATATATAAAGGGCAAGCCTTGTCCATGGGGTGTAAAACTGTTTGCTCTTTGTGGCACTCTCTACGACTTTCAGTTGCATCAAGGCTCAACAACAGAAGTAGACGCCTTGCATACAGATGCCTTAGGACAAAGTGCAGCTGTAGTGCTAAAATTGTCTGAGAGAATTACACAACCAAACCATGAATTATATTTCGATAATTACTTTTCAAATTATCAACTGTTACAAATGTCGCGCTGACAGCAAACCGCCTTTGTCTTCAGAAAAAAATTTGAAAGGAAAAGGAAGAGGCATTTCAGAGGAGGTAATAAGTGGAGATGGAGAAGTGGTCTGGCCAATTATGACTCAATGTAAGATGAAACTATTGTGAAGCGATACTGTGAAAGATGGGATAAAAAAAATTAAACCTATGTTACTATCGCAAGACCGGATGTAATCAAGAATTACAACTCCAACATGGGAGGTGTGGACAAATTAGATTTTTTAATTACTCTCTCCCGAACATTCATCCGCACGAGGAAGTGGACATTGAGAATGTTTACTCATGGGATTGATTTAGCTTGCACAAACGCCTGGTTGGAGTACCGCGTGCAAGAAACAGAATTAAATATTCCTCGTCAAGAGGGACTTGTTTTATTTGAATTTCGGCAATATGTTGCTCAGGCGTTAATTTTAGTAAGCAAAACCCAGACGAAGAAAAGAGGAAGGCCTTCATTAACTGAAACATCTCCTATGCCTAGTAGGGCATCGTCTCCAGCAGCGTCACCGTCAACGTCAGGCGTTTCCAGCAGACGTCGATCAGAACACGCCCCGATTCAGGAAGTAAGACTGGACAACATTGGGCACTTTCCAGTGTTTGATGACAAACCAACCCATTCACAAACACGGTGCAAATATCCTCAATGCACAGAAAGACACATGTTTACTGTGTAAAATGCCAAGTGCACCTCTGTGTGCAGAAAAAAACAAAATTGTTTTTTGTTGTACCATACAAAATAAGTTTTTCTTTTTTGTATTTTTTTTTTAATATAAAGCTGTTCTTTTGCTAATCTTATAAATGAGAACATTTTTGCAGCAATGGCTGTGAATCATGACCTTTGAGTCACAGTGTACTACTGGCAGTACACATAATTTTTCGGAAATTTGAGCACTTTCAATTTGATTAATGTCAAAAAATTGTAAAAAAAATAACATTATGTGTCCCCCAAATATGAAAATTTTATGTTGAAAATCAAAAAGTCATGATCGAAAGGGTTAATATATTTTAATGTAAGTAATATTCCATTAGTTAAAATATTTTTTAATACTTTTTTACAATTTGTAAAAATTTAGGTTACAAGCGTTGCAAAAATAAAAAGTACAAATTCGTAAGTTCTTATGAATTTCACAATTTTACAGGAGAATTCTTATTAGTTTACAAGCGTTTTCGAACAGGTGACAAATTACAGTTTTACATATAATAGCGTATAAAACAAAAGATTGCAACATTAGTGATATCTTAATGTTGTGTTAATATTTGGAAATATTTTGAACGTATTCGTGACACTGTAGATTGAAAAATAAAAATTTAAATTTCTGTAATCAAAAAAACCAAAACTAAAGTCATATAATTTTCGGACTTACGTAGAATCCGAATATGCCAAAATACACAAGTGATCCTTTTAAAATTTAAAATTTGACCATTTCAAGTAAAACCGTAAATGATAACAAATTATAACACAGGTTAAATAATTGAAAAGCTACAGTGAATAATGTTTTTCGAATTTTATTAAAAAAATGTTCATAAATAAAAATGTTACGGGCAGGAAGCTATGAGCTAGTATCCTTATTTTAATAACAAAAACTGTGTGAGTCATTATCATTATACACCTGTAGACCGATAGGCACTTTTTTTGCTAATAGAATACCTTTTACTGACTCATACACGTACTCCTGATTTAAATGTGATGTTCATTATAGTGATAATAATGTCTTTCTCACAATCCAGTAGTGCGTCATATGTTTGCGCAAAAAGTTATCTAAATATCGTTAAAACAATTAGAACTCACTCAACTTTTATTGACCGTAGATTATTTGTAATCGTGTTCTAAACGTGGACATATCCCCATCACATTTTTATCCACTACATATATTTGCCAATTAGTACTCGTAGATAAATCGATAAGGAATTCGGGATGGTTACGAAATGTTGTTTGTCTGTGTATCGAGTTATATATGTGTATAACATATATATTAAACATAGAAATTGTTTTTTATGAGCCAATAGTAAAGGACAGTTAATCAATAATCAACTTTGTGTTTGGATGTGTTATTTTGATGTGGTTTTCCCGGTAATTTCTATGAAAAAATTAACATACATAATGTGCTAATAGGCATAATGTAAATTATGTAAAAAATGTACTGCAACATCTACAGGACGAATAATTTCCAATTAATTACATAACTGGAATGTTTATTCCAGAGTAGTTTATTATTTGCAAGTTTAGTATTCTAATTAATTCTAACAAATATTCATAGTAAATAATTGTTTTCTGGAATTGTCGTCAACTTTATTGTAATTCATCTTATTACTTAAAGTTCAAGTTCGACTTTGGTATCGATCACACGTGTTTTTCATAAATTTATCAGTTATTGTTACAAAATGCCGCCTGCTCTAAGATCAGGTGAAAAAAGTGATGATGTAGTGTCTTTTTTAAAAAGTTCCGAGTTTGCGGAAATAGTGGCGTCGTTGCTGGAAAGCGAGACGGCGTCGTTACGTAATGAGATTATCACTTTAAGGAATGAAATGCGCATAATTCGCGAAACTAATGTGGAATTAATAAAATTATTAACAAATGATGGCAAGATAAAAGAAACAAATGTAAATGAGACCGTAATCTGCGATAGTTTGTTCGTAGAAAATATGAATACTGCACGCAAGGTCAGCTTTGCCGATAAGCTAAAAATTCCGGCTAAAAAAAGTAGAAAAAAGGAGTCCACTTAAAGAAATTGTTGGAGACCCAAAAATGTCTACTTTAGATACAGAGAGCGATCATAAAACAGCAAACTCGTTGCGACATCAGTCTGTTAGGAGACGTAAATTTAATGCAATTGAGGGAACTGCCAATACAAATGACTCCAATATTATAAAGGGAGTCACAAAGAATGTCAGTTACCATGTTTTTAGACTACATCCTAACACGAAAATTGAGGATATGGTTCATCACTTGAATGATCGAGGAGTTCTTAATGTCAATATAGAAAAGTTGGAATCTAAACGACCAGACGAATATTCGTCTTTTAAGATATCTGTTCCATTCGATAAAGCTGAGATTATTACAAACCCGGAATCTTGGCCTAAGCATGTATGCGTGAACCGTTTTTTCTCACGTCTCCAAAAGAAAAACAACAAAGATTAACATCTCTACGCATTGCTCACCAGAATATCAGGTGCCTCAGCAACAAAGTAGCTGAACTTGAAGTTGTCCTTCAACAGCAACAAATTGATATTCTAATGCTAAGCGAACATTGGCAAAATGAACAGCAGCTATCGACAATATTCATTGATGGATATAAACTTATCGCAAAAATGTGCAGGACAATCCACAAGCATGGAGGTGTTGCCATATTTGCGAAAAACAATTTAGAGTTCACAGTGAGAGAAGACTTGAATGAATTCGTTGAAGAAAAGAGTTTTGAATGTTGTGGTGTTCAATTTAAGAACAATAGCAAGTATATTTTTATTGTGATATATCGTTCGCCTTTGTCTGATTTTAATGTATTTTTAGACAATCTAACCTTACTTCTGGATAAGTTACATGATGAAAACAAAATTGTAATTCTGGGTGGCGATTTTAATGTTGATTTTTTGTCGTCATCTAACTTATCTAAGCAGATATTAGATTTAGTGCATTGTTATGATTTTGATATTACTATACGGGTTCCCACACGTATCCAACAATCTAAATCATGTATAGATAATTTTATAGTTAATGCTCCACCCACAGATTTCTCGGTATCCGTAAAAGAATGTTGCTTGTCTGATCATTCTGCACAGATATTACAAATTAAATTAAATCTTGATACTGCTGCTCCATCAGTTTATAAACGCTGTTTTACGTCTGACAGCATAAAAGAATTTGTTTCTGATATTAAGTTGGAAAATTGGGACTCTGTGTACAATGGTGATTGTATAGATGAAAGTACAAACGTCTTTCTTGAAACATTTAAATATTACTTAGATAAGCATTTCCCACTTAAGAAATTTCATAAAAGAAATAATTCAAATTGTAACTGGATCACGCCAGGTTTAATTGACATGAAAAAACAAGCTTTTACTTTTAAAAAATTTAAGCGAAAGATAGCCTATTTTCAAAGACACGTTCATTAATTTTGAAAAACATTACAAGCAATCTCTTATTCGAGAAAAGAAACACTTTTACAGTCGTTTTGTACAAAATGCTGAAAACAAATCAAAAGCAATGTGGTATTTATTAAACAAAATTAAACATAATGTGAGTGCTAATACCCGCCCGGATATCTTTGATAATCGTACGACATGTGACAACTTTTTGAATTATTTTTCAGATATTGCAAATACCGTTCTAAGACAACACAATTTTACTTACCCCGCCTGATTTGAATTTCGTCAATAAATATCTCACGCCTAATAATAAGTCATTTTACGTTACTGCGGTTTCTGATAGTGATCTAAGAGTTTATATTCATAGACTAAGTTCTTCCTTCACATGTGGTGATGATGAAATACCATCTTTTACATTGAAGGAAGTTGTAGAGTATATTTCGCTGCCTCTAACTTATTTAATAAACTTATCCTTTGACGCGGGGAGATTTCCTGCATCGCTTAAGTCAGCTCTAATCACCCCTATACTTAAACAAGGTGATCCTAATAATATTACCAGCTATAGACCGATAAGCTTAATCTCAACCATTGCCAAACTGTTTGAAATGGTCATGAATGACAGAATAATTAATTTTTTAAAATCATGCAATTATATTCACGATAACCAACATGGCTTCATAAGTGGGAAAAGCACTGACACGGCTTTATTTGACACTCTGTGCGAAATCTATAGAGGTATAGATTCTGGCAAATACACAGTTGGTGTGTTTTTAGATCTAGCTAAAGCCTTTGATTGTATAAATCATACAATTTTATTATTTAAATTAAACCAAATTGGTATTAGAGGTATAGCCAATCAGTGGTTTCAGACGTACTTAACTGATCGTACTCAACGAGTGAAATTACGCGATACTATTTCAAATTCTATTACTGTCAATATTGGCGTACCGCAAGGATCGGTCCTTGGACCTACTCTCTTTTTGATTTATTTTAGCGACCTGCATGTTCTCTCATTACAAAATTCAAAATTAGTTAGTTATGCTGACGATGTTAGTATTATTGTTACAGGAGACTCCATAAATGGTACAATTGCTAACGTAAATAACATTGCCACTTCAATAGAGGATTGGATGGTTGTTAATAAGCTTATCTTGAATCGAGAGAAGTCTTCATATATTTGTTTTTCACCAGTTCGTTGGGATCAATCGGACGTACATCGGATGCAAAGCTTAAGTAACTTTCACTCGGCAGATTCTATTAAACTGTTGGGTATCACAATGGATCCTATGCTGAAATGGTCACATCATGTTGACAATCTTTGTTTCAAATTGTCTAAAGTTTGTTATGCCCTCAACACTTTGAGAAGATCATGTAATTATGAAACTTTAAAAGTTTTTTATTGTTCAAACTTTCAGTCCTTATTACGGTATGGAATCATTCATTGGGGTTTATGTTCGGATTCTGAGCGAATTTTCATTTTACAGAAAAGAGCATTGAGGATTTTGTGTGACCTTCCTTATCGTCAAAGTTGTAAGATTTATTTCAAAATGCATAAGCTATTAACTTTTTTTGATATTTACATATACGAGTGCCTATGCTTTGTTTTTCGTTATTGGAATAAGTTTAATATAAACAAGTCTAATCACAAATATAATACCCGACAAGAAAATTATTTACTTCCTCCGAAACATTCATCTTCAAAATTTCAACGCAATTTAGAATTTATTGGCTGTAAATTATTTAATCATTTGCCTTTAACTATAAGGAAAATTGAAAATTTTTATTCATTTAAAAGAGAAGTAAAAAATTTATTACTTCATATAAATTGTTACAGTTTGAATGATTTCTTTATCTATTCGATTGAAACATGTGATTAAGCATTTTCATTTCTATTTATATATTTTTTTTTTGACTTATTTCTTTCATGCTTATATTTCTTTTCTTTGTATATGCACGTTTCTGAAATAAATATTATTATTATTATTATTATTATTATTATTATTATTACTTAGTATATCTTACTAGTAAAAAGTTTTAGTTTTTGTGAATTCCAAAAATAAATCTACACATTTGTGCCTGTGCACAGTGGGACAAAATACCGAAAAGCTGGCCAAAACCTAAAATGCATTAGGATTCTAACAAAACTTGCTATATTAGGGTTTTCGAGGTGATTGATTACGGAGCAGCTGTCAATTTTTAAAAAAAAATGGCGAATCCAATATGGCGGATGCGTTATATTCAAATATGTTAGACTTATATGAAAACTGGCATCTGGAGGGTTTCGAGTTACTAATTTATATAGTTCCGAAGTCGAAAACCATAACCAAAAACAGCATGTCAAAAATGACAGACGTAAAAACTACAAGTGTGCAGTTAACAAACAATTGTTGTAAATAGGTAGATTCAAGACAAAAATAAAAGAAAATACAACTTTAACTATCAGGACTCGCGCGGTACTTCAACCGTCATATGCAAGAAGTGAAGAAGGTTCACCTTCTTTCAGCTGAAGCCTAAGCGAGTACTTAAAACGTTCTTTTATTTAACAATAACAAATACAGAATACTCATAGAGTATTATTCGATATTAATTACTATCAACATCACTGTCAAATGAGCTCTCAAGATCGCTTATATTAGATGAGACATCTGAAAACGAGTCCTCTAAAACATCGGAACATTTAATTAAACTTAACACATCAGGTGCAAATGTTTTGCGCTTCCTTCGAGATGATGGGGCAAGGCTTGTAATTAAAGGATCTGAAGAAACCAATAACAAATGAAAAACATCTTCGTTGGTGGCTGTTCGTGATGTTTTCCTTGAATGACTTCGCCGATAGTGTTTGATGTCCTTATTTCGACTTTCTTGTGCGTCTTCAGATAGTTGGCCTATGGGTAGAAGTGCGTGGGATATAATGTGCGACCCGTGCATCAAGATTTTATGGACGCTCGCTGGCATATAAAACCAAGGATACAGAGTTACGAAAAGGTTTGCCGTTTCCTGAGCATATTTATCAAAAGCAGTGGTGTTGATATCAAAGCCTTATGTTATGGCCTGTAATATAACTGCGGATCGTCGAATGAGTTCTTCATTCACACCAACCAGTTATCTCCGCGGATTCTTTGTAATGGACAATAAACCGTCTGGCGGTATTGCTATCATTTGTTGTCCCGCTTCCTCCTGGCCTTACCTGATCGACAATCAAACCAAATTTTGCCTTAAATAGCGATTGAACAGCCTTTTTCTTTTTTTCTGCAATATGTTTGTCTTCAGCACGTATCTGCCATTTTTTTATATCCAACCTATACTATATATGCAGAAAGCATTCAAAAAACCTAATCCACGCATGTAGTGTCGATAATCCCAAATCTGTAGGTGATCACATTTGCAGGTTCTTTCAATAGCTTTAGATTATTCATCTCTTTTGGCGTCGCTTTACAGATGAAACATGCTTGCGCAGACTTTGTATCAACAGCTGCGTTGCATATTTTTCCGTCGACCATTGTCATGGCCATTTGATGCGTAACGGAGAAACTTGCATTTTGTGTATTGGCTTGAGTCGGTATTAACTTGGATATCTGGTCTTCGACGTATGCAATTTCTTGCTAAAAGATAGTTGTTGTTTCCTTTACAAACTGCATCCGTAAGGGCCTGCAATATCTGTGGACGTGGATTTTGCCAGATAATTGTTTTTAAGGTTCCTGTAGTGGTAAACAATTGCAGGGGAACAAATGAAGTAATAAACATATCACTGTCTTGCATATCTTCTGAACTTTTTTGTTTAAATTGGCTATATCTAGTACTTCCGTCGCATCCCCACTTTGAAATTAATGTCATCTCCAAAGAATTTTCTGATAAAGCACAGGCTCTTGTGCTTGCAGTATTCTTAAACAAGTATGATTTAAGAGTGCTTGTAATTTTACTTCTACCAAAGTATACAATAATCGATTCTTTACCAGGATAACATCGCTCTTTGGCACTTCTAATATGATGGTAGCTGGGATATATATTTGCATGTCTAACTTTAGCACGTGTTCGAATTGCTATATATTGGTTCTTTGTTAGGCCTGTTGTTACAAATAAAGACAGTGCTTCATCTGAAGAATAAGGTATTATAGATGTGGCGTTTAACCATGATTCTCTTACTCTGGAAGCACGTGTAGGTGTTGTATTGGTAACTTCCATTAAAATATTTGCAGCATCCTTTTCTCCAGACGATCGTAAACTCATTTGAGTTGCATAAACAAGTTCGGTAGTATCAAACTGTTACACAAAGTTCTGCAGTTTCTGCGTTTTGTTCTTCGCTGCTATTTCGTCAAAGCAGTTTCGGGTCTTCCTATTGCTTTCGGTCTATTAAGCAACGCCCTATTCGCCAAGACTTTATGCGGCAGTTTTATGCATTAGGGATAGATAAAGGTTCCCACAACATTGATATAAAACTTGCGTACCTAAAAGTGAGAGAGGTTATAATAATTGGTTGAGGTATTTTTGGCCAGCTTTTTGTAATTTTGTCCACGTGCTGTGTAGGGAAATTTTAGTGTACCTAATCGGCCAACACCAGAAAAAATTTTCTTAGTCTATGAGGTCATTATCGCCTTCACGCATTAGTCCGAATTTGTAGTGTGAAATCGATGAAAGAGTGAAATGAGCCTTATTCTCATTTCTCTAGTGACTGTATGCATTGCGCACGCACTACCTAATATCTACTTCGTGAAATATTGCGAGCAGAGGCAGTTCCGTTCATGGCATAGTTATTGTAATCGTTACATTTTAATATTAAATCAACAATAATGAAGTATACTCATTGGCACTTGTATTTTCTCCGACATTTATTTTTGTGGTCGGTTGAAATGAGGAATTTTTTCAGTGTCGACATTTATAACGAAATTGAAGAGACATTATAATGTATTTTGAAATTTATATGATTGAAAACAACACTTATCAAAATAAATGCAGCAACAATTTCAATTTTAAGTGAGTTTATTATTACAAACGAATAAATTTATCAATACTAGCAAAAAATGAACCGTGAAATAAAACTAACACGTATGCATATAACGTTACCTTTGAATCATATTTTTTTAACATTGGAAGGACTTAGCGGAGGAGAAGGATGACTTTTTTGAATGTTATTTTTTTTTCTTTTGTCTCAAAATCGGGCGAGAAGGTGCAATAAAAAAGCTGTCAAAACCATACTTTTCTTAAAATTGGATGGATGACGCGCGGGGAGGATGATGTTTTTTTAATGACAATCTTTTTCCTTTTTTTTTTAAACATCAGGAGAGAGGACACGATAAAAATGTTTTGAATCATATTTTTTTTAACATTGGAACGGATGAGAGGGAGAGGATGATGGTTTGATTTTAAAAGCAATCTTGTTCCTTTTTTTAACATCGGAGAGAGGACGCCTTGAAAATGTTTCAATAATACTTTTAACCATTAGACGGGATGAGCAGGAGATGGGAGTATTTTGAATAATTTTTTGCTTTTTTTGAAACATCGGCAGAAAGCATGCAATAAAAATATTTAAAATCATATTTTTTTTTAACATTGGTAGGGGTGAGAAGGAAGAGGGATGTTTTTTAATCATATTTTTTTTAAACACCGGGAGAGTTCTTAACATGGGAAAGGGTGAGAGTTAAAGCGAATCATTCCCTCTTCCTCTCACCTCTTCCAATATTAAAAAAATAGAGATTGAGTATTTTAATGCGTCTTCTTCCGATGTTGGAAGAAAGTAAATAGGTGTGGTGGGGTGATGATCATTTAAAAAATCATCTCTCCCCTCTCCAATTTTAAAGAAATGGTTTGAAAACATTTCACATCCTCTCTGCCAATTTTTAAAAGAAAAACAACATTTTCCTTTAAAAAAACCTCCCGCCCTCCGCTCTAACCCCTTCTATTGTTAAAAAAATATGGTTTGAAACATTTTAATGCGTCCTATTCTACCGATGTTTAATAAAAAAGAAACAAAAAGCATCATTTTAAAAATCATCCTCTCTCCCTCCAACCCGTTTCAATGTTAAAAAAAAAATATGATTGAAAATCCTTTAGCTTTAAACAAATCATCACATGTAAAGAAAAGGAAAAATAAATATCATTTAAAATAATCATCTCCCTTCCCTCTCACCCCTTCCACTGTTAAAAAAAATATATGATTTCAAATATCTTTAATGCGTCCTCTCTCCCGATGTTAAAAAAAATTGAAAAAACCATAATGTTAAAACCAAATTCAACTGGTATGATACCAGCGTACCGATTCGCGTCTCACTTAGATCCCAGGCTCACTTGTTCCTCCTGATTTTACATGTTCTTACCGGTATTGGTTTACTTTGTCGCCTTACAACTTGCAGCTACCTCTCGTTATAAAATCCAATACAACTTGCGCGTTTTAAAATTTATAAATAAAACTCTCTACTGGCAAGAAGTCCTGATAATCGTTCAATGTTATATTGTTCAAAGCTAATTAATATAAAAACATCTGCTTTTTCAGCCAGGATTATATTTTTTTTAAAAAAAATAAATATTTAAAATATTAAATATTATTTTAACTTTTTGTTTAAAATTAAATAAAATAGTGTACGTATTACTAACCAACCTTTCCATTATTTGAGTCGTAAATTGCGAATCCTCTTCATGTATGATTGTATATACAGGGTGATTCATCAATATATCGACAACGTTTTAAGAGTCCTGATTCCTGAGTTATTTTTTCATAAAAAGTTCATAGGAGTATATGTCCAAAAAGGTTTGGTTTAAAGTTATTGAATGTTTAATAATAAACTATGAAGTATGACTAACACGATTATAATATCACAGTTGGTTCATCAAAAAACTATTGTATTGTAGAGAGAATTGTATATTGTCAATAGTTGTCAAGAGATAATCATTCATGTTAATTGCCATTTCTGTTTTCTAAAATGAATTACAACGATGCTGAGATGTGCGATGTGCATTTCGTTTACGGTCTTGCCAATGGAAATTCGCGTGCTGCTAGACGTCTTTATGAAGAACGATACCCGAACCGTATCATCCCGCATCATTCAATATTGCCCGTCTTCACAACGTCTTAGTGAAACGGGAAATTTTAAAAAACGGACGACTGATAAGGGCACCCCATCTCACAAGGAGGACTCCACAAGTGAAGAAATGGTACTAAATGAAATTGAGAACATCCTACTACAAGCACCCAGAAAAAATTGCGTTTGCTTTAAACATTAGTCAGGCCACAGTTTGGAGAATACTGAGAAGATTCAAATGTTGTAATCCATTATCACATTCAACCGGTAGGCTAGGCAATTTTTGCCCGCGCAGATTTCCGCACAAAGAGTGAGCTTTTCGTCAATGGATTGCAACACAAAATTCGCACAAAATCCTGACTATTTGGCTCAAATATTCTTCACCGACGAGGCTACTTTCTCTAGAAACGCGATTATTAATTTTCATAATAATCACATTATGGCGAAGAAAATCCGTACGAAATAGTGAATGCCCGTCATCAACATCAATTCTCTGTCAATGTGTGGCCGGAAATTGTTGGAATCATTGACAGGCTCACTTTTTTTACGGATGCGGTTAAATGGCGAGGTATATTGCAATTTCATGAAGCAGGAGCTACACTATTGCTGGAAGAAGTTCCGTGCAATTAATATTACAAATGTATTTTATGGCATGACGGTGCTCCAGCGCATTTTAGTAATTGTGGCTCGCGAAATTTTGGACAATTACGTATCCAGATCGGTGGATAGACGGAGAGGTCACAACAACCGTGGCCTCCTCGGTCTCCAGACTTAATTCTTGTGGACTTTTTTTCTGGGGTCACCTTAATCATTTAGTTTATACGACTCCACTGAAAATGTCGATGAACTGAGATTATCGTATTTATCGCAGCTTTTCAAACAATTCGAAATACCCCTGGGTATTTAGAGAACGGACTCGCCAGTCAATACGACGGAGGATAGAAGCTTGTTATTCAGCAGTTGGGGCCGATTATTTTCAACAGTTAGTATAAGTTAATTTTGTTTTACTAATTATTTTCTTAATTTATAATAAAAACATTAATTATGTTAACTACTATTAAACGTTGTACAACTTTAGAACTAAGCGATTTTGAACATATGTTCTTATGAACTTTTATAATCAAAATAACCCCAGGAATCAGCGCTTAAAGTTTGTCGCATATATTGAGAATCACCCTGTATACCAAAATATTCCTGCTTAAAATAAGCATTAGAACAATTTCGAGTTAGTTGTGCATTACATTGCAGTAATATAAGTAGTCGCTTAGCGTTTGTCTCGTGAAAGCGATGTGAAAGATTTACTATATGCATAATTCATCATTCATACAGATAGGGAATCAAATATACTGCTTGAAGCCGTATGATACGAATGATCTATCGCGAATGACGGTGAAGGCATCGTCACCTACACTATACATTCACGTCGTGAAGGCAACCATGAGAATAGGCTTCACTTCATTCGTTAGCTTCACATTGCAATATTCACGCACAGCTATACATATGAATGAAAGCTACGTTCATCACAACACTACTGTAGACACATTACAACACGCAATAGTTACATTATAATACAGGTACATTTGGAGTAGTGCTGTGCAACTGGATAGATTTCATAACCGGTTAACTGTATGTACATATACAGGACTGTTGCAGTAATGATTTGAGTGGCTATTGCCTGTGGTAGCCGATCACCACTTCTCTTTATTTAAGACAGTATGACAGCTGTTTATGTTAATGTTGTTCTACAAAGCACTTTACTACTTTATCTAAATGGCCGTCCACATGTCCTTTTTCAGCAAGACAACGCACGTCCCATATTGCACGTCGAACTATGGACTTTCTAAAACCCCATTGAGCGTGTGTGAGATATCATGGGGAGCAGACTGTTCACTTTGCACCATCCTCCACAAACTCTAGCATAGTTAATCCACGAAGCTCAAGTTGCGTGGAACAAGGTGCCACAAGCAGATATCGACCATCTCATTTTGTCGATACCTGGATGTGTATAGGAGTGTACTCAGCTATGGGATCGCCAAACACACTATTTTTTTTTCTTCGTATTACATCTTAATAAAATTTCTTGCAAATGTTTAATTTTTTATGTAAAACTATCACATTGCCAAAAAATCAAATTGAACACATTATTCCTTCTATATGTTTAGCGCATTTCTAAATACCTTTGCATTAAATATCAATAGTAGCAAATGGCGCTAAAATATTTTTTACGCGAATGGCACATACACAGAGATTCAAAATGATTGTCAAATCCGCTCCTATAGATAGTAACAGGGTGTAGGTATATGGCCGCGTGTTTGTAATGAAGGTTTTGAACTAAGTCAAGTGTTGGAACATAAAAAAGTAAACGGATCTGTCATAAATAAGGAAAACGTAACCTATATTTGAACTCTCATTATATAAGGACTATGGATTGGTGTTTCTGCTTGTAAAAAGTGAAATGTAAATTAATTTAACTTTACTAAATTATGATTTTACAATCGAGTACTAACTGGTGTTTAACTAAATTTATTTATTACTTTAAATTATATAACATACAATTAGATAATTATTAAGTGACACAAAACTGCATCTCTCAGTTCTTCTGATGGTATGCATGCGTTTCTATAGATCCTATTTTTTTAGATAGCCAAACATGAAGTAATCTAATGGGTTAGATTAGCGATCTTGGTGGCCATCTTTGTGCTCTAACAAACCTGTCAGCAAAAAAACTGTTGAAGATATTGGCAGGTTTTGTCGAGCAGTATGTGCTGGAGCATTATCGCGCCTGAAATAATCTGCTTCAAGCTCATTCTATGTAACTCTGCAATAAACAATTCCAACATCTGTTGGTAACGTTGGTTGTTTACAGTTTCCTCGAAAAAATTGGCCTATTATTCGTTGCCTGACATAGCTAACCAAACTCCAACTTTTACGGGATGCAATTACCGTTCTCCGAAATTCGTGTGGATTTTCTGCAGACCAGATACAATAGTTTTTATAAATTGATATAGTCTGTTAGATAAAACCAAGCTTCATCGAGAGAAAAATGATTATTTTAGCAAGTCATCGTCCCTTAAATTGTTATTAAAACCAATGACAAATATTCCAATCGCCCTATCGTGATCTAATGGTAATAATTCCTGTACTGTAGAAACTTTATAGGGGTGAAAATGTAACTTTCTTTTGACAGCTCATTGCGCTGAAGTGTATGTTAAGCCTATAAAATTATAAAATATAATAAACTATTTCACTTAATGTTAATATTGATTTTTTACCTGTTTGTTGAGCTAAGTTACCACAGATTAAATTCCTTATTTTTCTTACAGTATTCAGAAATACTATTGTTGGTGATATTAGATGTAAATATAAACGATTTGAAAAAAATTATAAGATAAATAATCGAAAGATACTATAACGCGCACGCTAATGTCGCTAAATGTCAAGAAAATTCATTTAATGTATGAATTTTTTATGTAGCTAACTTCGCTCATTAAATTGGTAATAAGTATAGATAATTTTTTCCGGAAAACAGTTTTTTTCTTACGACAATCATTTTGAATCACATGGTATTCCCTCATAATACATCTCTGAAAAGATTTAAACGTGTATTTTTTTAAGTACTATATAGCCACGGTCCCGTAAATCTGTAGTACTAATGTAATCGCAGTAAAGCGAATTACACAATTAACACTTATTTTATTGCACAAAGAAATACTTTAAGTTGAAAGCATATCGCAATCAGCGTGAGTCACATCCATATATCATCTCTAAAGGAAACTTCAACGTTTGTTCTTGTTTAAGAAAGCGATAAGTAATACTTATTTATTTAAACATTGCGTTACAACACGTACTTACATACAGAGAGATCATGCATTTGCACTTGTTTAAGTAGCTGTGAATCAGATGCGCATCACGAAATATTGAAAGAGTCTGGAGCGAAATATAAACGTTAAACTAAAATCAGTGTGTCCAGAAAGGAATTTTAAAACAAATACACCAATTAACACGCAATTAAACTCACCATAAAATTGCTTACAGCATTCCTTTGTTGAATTTATTATTATTGCAAATACAATGTCGTAAAGGACAAATGCTATTGTTTTATTCAAGATTGTTAACCCCTTTTGTCGACATCTTAAAATTAAAAAAAAACACAGTATTTATAACAAAGCAAATGAAACAAAGGTCATTTCTAATTACAATACACTCCTGCACAAATTAACGCACCAATATTAACAAATATAAAAATCCTACGAAAAATGTTAATAAACGTTTCTCATAATGTAAAATATCAATTCTCAATTTTCAACAATTTTTAATAAATTCCTGAAGTACATTTTTTACTTAAATTCATTTTTCTGCAGCTGTTTTTAAAGGTGATATTTCCCTTTTATAGTTTACAACTTCTTTATTAACCTTATTTATGCCAAAAAATGTTTCAAATAAACTTGGCAAAGTAAAAAGATATTGCGTCTAGAAGATGTTTGTGTTTAAAAACGTTAGTTTCCCTAACAGACACAAATTTACGAGAGATATTTTTAAAAATTTATTTGACAAATATTTTTCGTGAGAAGTCTTTAAATATATTTTTTATATTTTATCTTAATATAGACAGAATATACAATTGAAATATTTACTCCATATTTTAAATCAATGTAAGTTCGATATTTTTTAAAATACTTATAGAATATGATTTATATAAAAATTGAGATTTTTTTATGCAATTTGCCAGAGTAAACTAAAATTATTTGTAGACATTGGTTGTTTAGAATGTATAACATCTATAACAAAAATCTATATGAAATTTTCCCGGCAAATAAAAACAACAACATACCTGCAGATGTTTAAAAGGGAAGAACTTGTTTCTTCACACTCACCATACAAGTTGATAATCAATAATGCCTCAAAAATATAGCATAGTAAATAAAATAAATAATTAAAATGAAAAAATTGAAATGTATTCTAAAGTTAGATAAAGTAGAAGTATATATCGTTCTGAATTATGAATTATTGTCTATATATTATTGCCTTTGATTTGGTGTGATATTGTATGTATTATAGCAGTTACCTCGCTGCAATTATTTTAGCTCCTACGTAATATAATTAACTTTTACGTAAACGAAAATATATCAATAGAGGTTACAGCGCTCAACTTAGATACTAACTAAATTATAATTTTAGATATATATTATGTAATTTAATCTTTAAACTAACATTTTAAATAGGTACTTAATATGTATCCATATTTTAACCATTATTAGTCCTACGCACCAAATGTACAAAACCAAAAATTAAACCCTTAAATTTTTATATGAAATAAATATTTACAGAAATACAAAGTAAAATATTCTTTGCAGAGATAAAAAAAATATATTGAGAAATCATTTGCAATAAAATATAATTGATGCTGTATAACATATATATATTTGTAAAATGTATTCCTAATATATTTTCTATAATATATTTTGTACATATTATGTTATATAATTAATATTAAGAAATTAACTAACACTTCTTGCGGGTTTTCGCCGTTGTCAACTTTTCGCTCGACGTTTCGCTGTTCATACTGACAGCTTTCTTCAGGATAACTGATAACTGTTCTCCATGGTCCGACATTCTCCTTATATACGCCCTGGTGCATCACTGTGTAGTTTCCGCTCATTGAAGTGGACGGTTCGTAGTGGGCTTTCCACGTGTTGCTAAGGTGGTACCCTTCTTCTCTGTTAACGGTTTTATTCTTCTCTATTTCTATGTATTCTGGTGCATAGTTACTTACTTTAACAGTTCTTGACGTGGAAGAGCCTTACTTACGAACCATCACGGTCAATGGAGCGGGAAACTACACGGTTGGGATTGCACCAGGGGCGTTATATAACGAAGAATGTCGGACCATGGAGAATCAGATCAGTTATCCTGAAGAGCTGTCAGTATGAACAGCGGAAACGTCGGAGCGAAAGTTTTGCACACGGCTGAAACCCGCCAAGAAGCTGTTTAGTTTATGTTACCCGGCCGTTTGAAAGCCTAACGCCAGTGTTTATCACAAGCCTGTACGGGGAGGAACTTGTACTTATCTACTAGACGACTAGACTCTCTACGCACCAAGAACAAGTTTAATTGACAATTTGGCATTTTACCGTCGATGCGAGACAATTAAGATTACCACCTAACTTCGTAAAGTTGAAACATCACATAACACCGGATGCCGCAAAGAAAATCTTAAGGGAAAGAACGGAGGAAGCCTTACTACGAGAACGAGTGCATTCAAGTGTTATACGTCTATCTTACATCTGATTTCCAAATGATCATGGAGCTACATCTGACATTAGCCAACAAAATGTCAAAAGGAAGATTGGACCTTATCGACCCGCATACCTGGGAAGCAGGCAGAAAACTGAGTTCGAGAAATCCAGAACAACACAAGTGAAGAAGATTTGCAAGGATGAAGAAAAGAAGATCAAGGAGCAACCTGGTACACTGAAGAACGTTGTGATTAATTTATCAACGAAGCTAGCTATCTGCAGACGAAAACAAAGTACTTGCCTTTAGGGATGAACTACGTCATTGCACCCAAAGAGTACCAACAGAAGAAATCATCACGGAGGTAGAAGCAGCGATCAAAGGTATTTCGAACATCGAAGCAGAAGAAGGTGACAAGAAGTAAGCAGAGCATTGAAGAAAGCAAAGCCACCGAACCGCAACCTTTCAGAGAAGAGAGAGGCAGCACTTACAAATTTGAAAGCTGAAGAAGACATCGTTATCCTCAAAGCAGACAAAGGAATTCAACAGCACTACTAAATAAAGAAGATTACCGGGAAAAAAGATGAATGAACTACTTGACGAAGAACACCACAAGGAAATTAAGAAAAGATCCAACGGAAAATCACAAAAACAGTAAGGGAGAGCATAAAGATTTCATCGATACCTAAGGATTGCAGAATAGATTGGCTACTAAGAGCCGCGTAGACCACCCAGCTGTATGGAATATCCAAAAAGTACATAAAGAAGGAGCGCCATTAAGGATCGATTGCTAAGCAACATTGGATCACCGGACCTACGATTTGTCGGAAATCTTTAGCTAATCTTACTAAAGCCATTTATACCGACCAAACTGCAACGTATGTGAAGAATATCGAAACATTTCGTGTGGATATTCTGTCTAGCTCTAAAGACTGAACCTACAGACATTTTAGTAAGTTTGCGCCATTTATATCGCTACTTCACTAACATACCCACGGAGACGCACTGGCCTTACTTCCAGAACTTGGACTACAAGAAGACATCATTGAATTAGTGAACTGTCTCTATCCACGACATACTTTTTATGAAGGAAAATACTACGAGCAGAAGAACGGAACAGCAATGGGAAGCCCTTTTATCACGAGTAAGAACCAACTTGTTTATGGAAGCATTTGAAGAAGAAGCCCTAAGTTTCCAGCGATATGAAACTCAAGTATTGGCTGCGATTTAATGTCGACGAGTACTTTTGTAATATGGCAACACGGAGAAGAAAAATTACAACAGTTCTTGGAACACATAAACTCGCAGCACCCAGCCATCAAGTTTACCATGGAGAAAGAACAAAATGGAAATCTTCCTTTCCTGATGTTATGGTTAAGAAACACAAAGAGGGAATGCTTACAGCACGCAGTTATTTAGAAAAAAGACGCACACCGATAGATATCTGCATGCAAGATCTCACCATCATCCGATGCAGAAGAAGACAATTAATACAAACATTGCTATCCAGAGCCGAAACCATCAGTGACGAACAAACATCTACCAGTGAAAAGATACATTTGAGAGAAGCACTAAAGAAAAATGGTTACACTGACATCGACATAGGAGAGCCACTAAGAAGAAGACGACACTGGAGACAACTACAGAATCACGGAGAGGTATTGGCGTGTTTACCTTACATAGCAGGAGTCACCGAAAAAGTAGGCCGAATTTTGAAGAAACGTAACGTACAAGTACCGCTTCGGGACTGCAACGTCGATCCAGCAGTATCTACCGACCGCAAAAGGATAAGATACCAAGGGCGCACATAAGGTATCTACAAGATAACTTGCCAATGCGGACAGTGCTACGTCGGACAAACAGAAGAGCCATCGACATAAGAATAAAAGAACACGAGAGGGACGCAAGATTAAGAAGGACCGAGCAATCAGCGTGGCAGAACACATGCACGACACCGGACACAGAATTGGATTTCAAGAAATGTAAAGTAATAACTACCACCAAGAACTACGGGAAAAGAGCTCATCAGGGAAGCCATAGAAATAGAGAAGAATAAAAACCGTTAACAGAGAAGAAGGGTACCACCTTAGGAACACGTGGAAGAGCCTACTACGAACCTCACGGTCAATGGAGCGGAAAACTACACGGTTGGATGCACCAGGGGCGTATATAAGAAGAATGTCGGACCATGGAGAATCAGTTCAGTTATCCTGAAGAAGCTGTCAGTATGAACAGCGAAACGGTCGAGGCGAAAGTTTGACACGCGGGCGAAACGCGAGAAGCTGTAGTTTAGTTAGACCGGCCTGAAAGCCTACGCAGTGTTATCACTTTTAGGTGTTTTTGTAAAAATATTTATTATTTTATTTTTTGAAGGGGGTTATTTGAACCACGCATACGTACGTGCAATTTTGGTGCACTACCTCACTACACTAGTGTGTATTAAGTTGCCTGGCCACCACAAAACGAAAATTCGCGCTATTGCCTTTTATTAGCTAACTCATTCGGACAGTGGATCCACATATTGAATGGACTTCGCGAAACTACAGTTGGATCAGACAGTCTGTATTGGTCTCACGATATGTAGCATAAAGCTGCCATCTCTACTGATAACTGTATTGAACGAATTCTTTATAATGTCTTTTATTTACGTCAATATTAACACACACACTTTTATAATGCAGTATAAGACGTTTGGCGTTATTTTTCTCAGATGTATTAGTATCGCACATGACTGTCTACATTAACACAAACCTGTCGATTGGTGAGTTTAGTACTTGTTTTTTTTTCTTTTGGTTAGCAAAGGTGCACGAACGTACAAAATATGAATGCCATTCCGGGGATCACGCTGTGAAACGTAAATCTCAAATAAGAAATGTGGGACAGAATATAGAAATTCACTTACTTTGTCGAAAAGAGACCGGTAATCGCTAAAAGTATTCTCTTCTCCCGCCGACTATCGTGCGGGCCGGCAGGGGGTCACCTGACCACAGGACGCTCGGCTTCGATTCCTCGATGATCTTCTTCCTTGCACTGGGCCGCAGGCGCACGCCGCGTCGCCTATGCGAACAGAAAACACACTGAATCGGGACATTTTGCGCCACTCTACAACTTCTCTATTTATAAACAAGGGGGAGATACCGTCGAAATGGTGCTTGTTGACGTTGTAGAGCCATGTTCCCCGTTGATGCGATTTGAACGTTCATTAAACGTTATCACGGGAATTTGCATTTTGACAGAGGAAAACGTCAAAAGAAAATGAGGTATCCATTCTGACAGATTCTTGGCATTTCTTGACATATTTCTTTTTATCTTTGATAATCCCCGTTTTCAGATCATAATGTTATTGATAAAGTGAAAGTGATATAATCACTGCCTACATTAAAGAAATGAGAATAAATACAACAACATATAATTAATTTATATCCCTGAATAACTAATTTAATTTTGGACTATAAGAAATATTTGTTATTAATGAATATCGTTTTTGTAGCTTGATTAAAGCAAGGGTTTCCAAACATCGCAATTATAAATTTGTTTATTGGTGAAAATGCACTAATTCTCAACTGAGCCGACTTTTTTTTTACCAGTTCAAATCCATTAAAGAAAAACTTGAATATATTATTTCAAGAATTAATACATTCTTCTGTTTAGCACTAATATTTGTTCTTTTAATTCGGCCGAAAATTTCAAATAAATGGAATAGGCAGTTACTTCTTTTACATGTGTTGAAAGCAATTTTTATCATGCAAAAGTTTAATTTGATAAAATCTCGAGCATAAGCGAAAGATACACTGTTTCCTACGATTAAATACAATAATTAATAATGAAAGATCTCTATTACACAATGAACTCAACAGACTTCATTAATATGACTATAAACTAATTACAATTCTATTTATAATAATAATAATTATTTATTATTCATTTGTTATACACTATTTGGCAATTATTAATTTCCAACTTTTGTAGCAATTAACTTCGTACTAGTTAGTTGTTTTTTTAATAGTGCACTCGACAGAAATTGAAAGTGTTAAATCACATTTTTTTTTCATTTTAATTCCAGATATGGCAGTTACTTTATTTTACATATGTTGAAGCAGGATTTTTATATGCAGAGAGTTAACTTGATAATAATCTCGAGCATAAGCGAAAATACAATGTTTTCCTACGATTAAATACAATAACTTTATAACGAAAAGATTTTATTATTACACAATGAACTTCCAAGTAGATTCATTAATATGACTATAAACTTAATTACAACTATTTATAATAATTAAAATTATTTATATTCGATGGTTATACACTATTTGGCATTATTTAAATTCAACTTTGTAGCAATTAAAGTTTGTACTAGTTAGTTTTTTTTAATAGTGCATCGACAGAAATGAAAATGTTTAATCAACATTTTTTTATTTTAATTCCAGCATAGGCATTACTTTTTTTTACATATGTTGAAAGCAGATTTTTACATGCAAGAGTTTAATTGATAATAATCTCGAGCATAACGAATACAATATTTTCTACGATTAAATACAATAATTTTAATATTGAAAAGTATTCTCTATTACACCAATGAACTTCAACAGACTTCATTAATATGACCTATAAACTAATTACAAACTATTTATAATAATTGAATAATTATTTATATTCTATGGTTATACACTTTTTCACAATTATTAAATTCCAAACTCTGTAGCAATTTAACTTCGTACTAGTTAGTTTTTTTTAATAGTGCATCGACAGAAATGAAAATTTTAAATCAACATTTTTTTCTAAGTGTTAAATGTTTGGCATTAACCTAATCATTAATGGTTATGATCAGGGGTCGGCAAACTTTTTTAGGACGGGCCAAATGATAACGAAAATTAAGTTCAGCGGCCAGGTTGTAAACTCTAACGTGTATATTTTTATTAAGTTGTTCCTCTGTGTTTTATTGAACCGAAAACAATGTACCAAAAGTTTCGTCGTATTCATACAGGGTGTTTAAAAATTACTGACCTGTCAAAGATCTTAAAGTTACAAACTTATTTTGTTTTCAAAAACAGCTGTATATTTCTTAATTTTTTCTGCAACATTTCCTATAGGCTTCAAATAGTTTTATTTTAAATTATTCCTATTATTTATTAACTTTTCCAAATGGTCAAATAACTTTTACCTGGTGGATTATAAATAACATTACAATTAAATTATTATTGCTAGTAAATATTATAATAATCATTGTTTCTATATGTTAGTACCTAGAAAAGTACGCAATATATAAACTAACCAGTAAATATTTAATATTAAAGTTTATCTTCATCTGGTTCGCATTTTCCAAAATGAGGCAAAATGCGAACAAAAAGTTTAATAAGTGTTTTGTGATATAAGAATTTGCAGAGGATTAAATAGCTACAAAATGGAATCTTTGCAGACGATGTGGTAATAATAACAGACAGTGAAAAACAAAGAAAATTTGAACATATGGAAAGAAAACATGGAGGAAGAGGGCATGACAATAAACACAGAAAAAGTTAAAATCCTCAGAAACCAGAATGTTGAAACTAAAATTGAAATAAATGATACTAAAAAAGAGCAAATGAGAAATTTAAATACTTTAAAAGTAACATTGGAAGTAACAGGAAAACAAGATGCTGGAATAACGATTGATTAAAACAATCAAGTACTACGCCAATAAACCAAAAATTTATTAATAAAAAGGCAAAAAAGACAAACCTATAGTAGTGTTATGAAGGAAAGCCAAGAAAAATAAGATTGCACTATTTTAGGGCATTTGGAACACATCTCAGTAGTTCAATGCCTGCTACTTCCGAAGATTTGGGCACCTTGAAACATCTGACCAGAAATTTTGAAGTAAAATAGGATCCATTTTTAGGAATTCTATCCAATCTAGATCACAAGAAATGAATTGCGAACATATTCTTTTGTAATACTTCAACGAATGTTAGTATCTTTTTATTTAAAATAATTTGAAGGAACGAAAGTTTAGTTGAGAGGGCATAAGAAACAGAAGCAATATTACTATTAATGGACGGAACGATTTGTAGAAATTCTTTCTCGTTTAAAAAAATATTAATAATTTCTCTGAGTTCCAAAAAATCTCAATATAACTTTTCCACTATTGGCACCATCGAACTGCCATGGTTAACTCGCCGAGAGCCAATAAAGTTAACCACTGCCACAACTGGTTCAATAATGCAAAATAGATAGAGGTATTTGATGAATTATGCAATGACTTATTGAAAGCTTTGTATAAAACAAAAATACTTGGGCAGTATCAACAATGACTGTTGACTTCATCAAGAACTAACAAAAACCACTGGACATTTTTGCCTTCTCCATTAAGAAGCGTATTGTGATATTCTCAATTTATCTGACAGTCGCTTGAGCTGAGAGGTCAACAGAAAAACAAACCCTCTTCTTCGGGCACACTTCTTCAGCTTTATCGCAAATCTATTCATGAATATTTCAAATTTAATTCTAAATAAGTTAGAAATATTATTGTGAAGTACGCCGAAAGCGTTCATAGTAAAGAATTAACCCGACTTATTTACCGCGACATCAGTTGACTATCAGTCGGTGAATATAGATGTAGATACCTCCGGTACAATAATTTTGTAAACCCTTATTGTGGGCGAGAAAAACTATCGGCAGTAGCTGAATTAACCGCTTGGTACTTATAACTGGCGCGGGCCGGATTTGGCCCGCGGGCCGTAGTTTGGCGACCCCTGGTTAAGATAATATAAAAAAATAGCTAAATATCTATAAGATTAAAACAACATTTTAAGTATAAATTTAAAGGTATTGCTGGAATTAAAAAAAAAACAGTCATTTAACTGATAAATGAATAATTGAACGATTTTTTTTGTATGAGTTTGTTGGGCACCATTAATTAACTACAATTTAATTGACTTACGTAATTAAATACGAAAATAACCAGATACATACAATTCAATTACTTTTTAATTGTATTTAGATTGGGGTTCAATTGTATTTCAATTAATTATTTCCTAACTATATATATTAATGAGAGCTATTTTGTCGACTATACACACCACCACTTAAAAAAAAATGGGTTCATTGTATACCCCTTTTGAATCTTTTCTTGAACAAAGTCAAAGCCATAGATTGTTAAGAATTAATAGTACTCAATTGAAATAATGCAGCATATCATATCATCTTTTTCTTATCAGTCTTTTATACAAAAGTTTCACAGAATTCAGTGCTATATAACCTAAAAGTATTTTTCACTGCCCAGAGTGTTGCAAAAGTAGGAAAACGCATACTTACTCCGTTATGTTAAATGGAACACCCTATATATTACTCCATTTTTAAATTCCATAAAAAAAAATGCATCACTTTATACTGGGTGAGTTTTTTTTTCTTGAATAACGGAATATCTGTAAAACACTGCATCAAATCAAAAAAAGATCTTAATAAGATTTGTTATAATGTAGGGGCTCACTGAATGGTGCCGAACTCGACCCCCCCCCCTCTCTCCAGAGTGGAGAGGAGACAACTTTGAAATCTTAATGGGAACCCATTTTGTATTGCAGATTCGGATTCTACGCCATCAAGTATGTAGTGTGGTTTCAAACTTTTTTTTTCGATTCGTAACAGATTGTGCTGTAATCGCAAAAAAAAAACGTGATTGTGAACGTCTAGAAAAAATACACAAAAAAGAGAAGCAAACAAACATGATTTTGTGTTTTTTTTTTATTTTTAACATTAAATAACATTTGAAAAAGCCATTAACAACGAAGAACTTACTTTATCTTACCCTCCATAGCCTCCATTACTGTCAAAATATTCAACACTAACTAATTTGCATTGGATTAATAATTAATAATCTAAATGGGGATCGGACAATGTGCAAGTATTCACAGCTTGTCAAGACTGAATAAAGTACGGTTTTGTAACGTTGAATACATTCCAATTGCGAATAAATAAATGTATCGAAGTGAAACAATCGTTTTTTTTTTCGAATACAGCGCAATCTGTTACGAATCGAAAAAAAGTTTCAAACAAAAGCTACATACTTGATGGCGTAGAATCCGAATCTGTAATACAAAATGGGGTTCCCATTTAAGATTTCAAAGTTGATGCAAGCGTTTTAGAGATATTCCGTTGTCTCAAGATAAAAAAACTCACCCAGTATACTTTGTTAAGTCCTAGTAGGAATATAAAACAAGATATTGAACATTTGCAATTTCTTCGTGTTATATTTATGGTTATGAATATTTCTGGCGTATTCGCGACACCCTAAAGAAATAAAAATTCGAATTTTCTGGTAACCAAGGGAGCAAAAACTAAATCATATAACAATATAATGTATTTCTGCTTTTAAACTATAATAATTAGGAGTAATACATTAATTTGTTATTTTCTCACTGTAAAAACTTGCAATCCTAACAAATCATATGTTTTCGGAGTCAAAAAATTACGTAGCATCCAAATATGCCAAAATCTACAGGTGTTCCAATTAAGATCTTTTGAAATTTGAGATTTTCCGGTAAAACCGGAAGTGATAAAGATAAGGATAGATTAAATGAAAAATTAATGTAAATAATACTTTCGAATTTTATTAAAAAATATTTATAAATAAAAGTTAAGTGCAGAGAACCTATGGGTGGGACACTCAGTATAACACTTAACATTTATTCTTCAGACGTTAACAAATGTTACTTAATAAAATAATTTGTATTGAAACGAAAAAGAAAAACAATATATAACTCACCTTGATTTGCTACAACAAATCAAAGAGCGCCTCACATTAGGCAACCGATTTTGCTGTTCCTTGCTTCCAGTAGAGATCTCCTCCACGATTTTCCAGACTTTTAAACCAACTCTTCGCCCGGTACAGATTTCAGTTGCTTCTAACAGTTGGCACCTTCGGTAAAAGCAAATATTTTTGGAACTTAAACTTGCCGTTCATTCTCATCGTTTCTCATAGCCGATTTTATCGCTGTATCCTGAATGGCTGATACTTCACTTGCATCAATTGTGGAATCTTGCAGCATCGCCATGATTTTCCGGTTTTCCATCAGTGGGAGTTTGATCTAGTATTTCCTCCTGTGATTTGTATCATCATTTTGTGTATGATACTCTGCTATACTCGGTGCTTTTTTCAGTACCGTGAGTATTGTCGGCGTTTAAATTTTCGTCCACCTTTTCATGGTTCTGTATAAAGGATGTGTATCATTTTGAATAGTTGATGTTTTATCTAGAGATTTTGTAATATTATCATAATTTTCTGTCTCTTCTGTGGGATTATCATCAAGTATTTCAATCACAGGATCCGTATTCTCATTAATTCGATTATATCGCTTATATTTTTTAGACATGATTTTGTTATAATTGATGGCGACTGCGGTACGGTAAATACTTTGGGGAGTCAAACTTTTGTCGTCTTCTTCATGGCGCTTGTATAAATGGTTTTGTCTCTACATCATTTAGTATTGTTGATGTTTTATGTTAGTAAGATTTTTGTAACATTATTATAATTTCCATTCCTTCAGTAGTACTTTCATTCAGTATTTCAATTACGCTGCTACACTTATATTTGTATTTCGTAAATCTGTTTGTGTTGAATTTTCCACTTTAAGGGGCGATATGGAGGAGTTGGTCAACAGAGGTGTCGAGCTCTTTTTGGCGCAAATCGTCCGAGGATTCGTGTCAAAAGATAAATCAATCATTGCTTCTTAACATGATTTAATAATCGCTGTGGTAATCTCTGCAAACTATCATCAACTGCTCTTTCATTATTCTCTTTTGCTGTTGCAATCAACTTTTCTACGTTTAGTCACTTTAATTGGAGTATTTTCAACGACATCAAACGATGTGGACGATAAATTTTGGCACGACCTGGCGCATATTGCGATGCATTGTTCAAATTTCGAATTCCGACTACGTTTGCTGTTTCTCAAAGAAAAAATTGCCAATTTTTTGCCTTTATTACGTAACAATTCTGTGTAGGAGCTGTCGATAAACGATGCATCAATTAAATTAATCGTTTTACGATCGACTGACACGATACTCGTATTCATTTTATCGCAATTTGATTCGGCAAAGTTTTCAGACATGCCCGAAACCCCTAAATAGATCCGAAGATGAATTTTGCGAGGAAACTTGGGTTCCTATATTATCTACTTCGTCGTTCGTTAGAAGTGAATCAGACTCAGGATCGACTATTCGACGAGAATTTGATAATCTGATACTTGATTTAGTGTCATTATCGGAGATTTTCGACCTATTAGAAACATCTTGAGATCCGTTTGAATTACTCGATTTGGATCTGGATTTTTTAGCAGATTTTCCTAATTTTCGTACAACTTTTCTTCTGCGTAATGTTACGTAGTTCACAGGGCTAGCGTTTATGTCATTAACGTTGTCAATTGACGATATTTCCGAAGATTGCTGTATATAACAACTACTGCTTTCATTAAAGCTTTCAGTTAGAGATTTTGCCGGTAAACGGTTTTCAGTGTTAATATTCGTAAGATCAACAACTGGGTTTCGTAAAAATAGGGATATATCCATAACTTGACTACTTCCATCTTCAATATTGTTTACCCTAGAATAGTCGGTAATGCAACTATCTGCGAAGCTTTTACTACATGCACCTCTATCATTGAAACAATCTTCTCTATTGATATTCGTGATGTTCACAAGAGGGTTGTCTCATAATTTTTCCTATGCTGTCTTCTTGAAACTCTATAATTTTAGAAATCAAATCTTGCACCTTATTCAAAGAACCTTCATTATCTATTTCCGCATTATTAACCTGACCCGATTTGTTACAATATTTAATTGAATTTAAAACATCGCCATCTAACCTCACAAGGTTGACAACGGCTTTTTGGTGAAATAACTTTCGATCATTTCTCGCTTCGTCACTGACTTCAAGTACTGCTCCTGAATTAGGGCAAATTCTGCTTATATCGTCAGTTTTGTCACTATTTTCGTCGCTAATTATATCATCCCCGTTTATATTAACTATCAAACGCGATTTCCTAACTTGACTAACTCGTCTCAATTTCGGGGGTCGTCTCACATTAATTTTATTCCTTGCTGCTGGCGATCGGTGATATTATAGTTTCGTTTAATGATTTTTTGATCAGTAATATCCCCAATGGCGTACTCGAGATAGCGTTTCTCGATTACGGTATCGTAAGCTCGGCACGTTTATTTGTATTTTTCGCGGAAAGTTCTGCTGAATTATCGGCTCGTACGAAGTGTTTGATACTGTTTGTTCTCTTTGTCGCAATCTCGCATCTGCTGTTAAACTACTCGATCTTTCACCGTCACTTATCCCAAAGTTTATGGTGGGTGGTTGAGCCGAATATTTTTAGTTTTTCGATGCACAAACTTTCATTAACAGACTTTTCCAACGTTCTCAATTGTTATCTTCGATCTGCAACTGAAAAGCATTAAATTAAAGGTACTAGAGACCGGATTAATGCAAAGTGGGCATATATTATTTATTTTTGCAGTATGCTTTAATTATAATCAATATGTAGAGATTACAGTCTATATTGTAGACTATTTACGCTTAATTGAAGTATCCAATATAGATCACTAATTAGTGATTGCATATATTGGATATTTAGGCATTTCTATGCATATTTTTGCAAAAGTTGCATATATTGCATGTTTAAGCTTTTTCTTATCCTTTCTATTAGTAAAAATTCCTAGTAATTCCTATTGTAGATCGACAACCGACAATTTTCAGAACGATAAATCTTTTACATTGCTTTCTCTAATACTTTTTTCCAAGAACTGCACTTATTTAATTTCGCCTAGCAGAAGGGATGTGGTAAATACGTTTTATTATTATTAATTCCCAAATAAACTATTCATTCATTGAATATCTTTGAGCGAAACAGCATGTAAGTGTGTTACGTTTTTAAATAATGTGCGTACATACAATGAGTATAGCGAACAAAATTTCTTTATTCTTCTTATTTCTTCATATCCCGTACTGGTAAAGGATGGCGACAAAATATTTTGTCGAGCCTGCAGTAAACTGGTAAGTTTAATTTTACTAAAAGCTTTTAAATTCTTTAACTTTTGATATAAAATGACAATTGTTGTTGTAGGTGTTTTTTGAGAGAAAATACCTGATTGATCAACACGCTAAAACTCCATCACATATTGAAAAATATGAAAAAACTAAAAGCGATCCGCATGTGTGCAGCAATCTATACGTCAATGTGTAGCATCAACTTCACGAAACTCAGAACAAGAAGAATATAATACGGATCTGTGTAACGCGTTAATTTCGTCTAACATACCAATAGCAAGATTAAACAATGTTAATTTGAAATCATTTATGCAAAAATATTGCAAACATAATATACCTGACGAAAGTACCTTTCCGAAAAAATTATGTCACATCTTGTTGCCAGCAAACAGTAGCAGAAATTCAACAATTGGTAGGGAATAATTTTATTTATATCATGGTAGATGAAAGTACGGATAAGTGTGGCATTATATTGCCTATTTGTTAATAGGAATTCTTCATGAAGAGTATTGTAGGTAAATCATATTTAATTTATTGTAAAGAACTTCCAAAAAAACAAATGAGTGACAAATTACCCAATTCGTTCATGTAGGTTTATCAATTTCTTTTTACCTGGAAGTATATCTTGCGAAAAAATTTTTAACTAATGTTGTCCGACGCTGCACCATACATGATAAAAAGCTGCGCAATTTTTTTTTTTTTCATAGTTAACATATTCATACGCACTTGTTTTAGCTCATGGGTTCAATCGTGTAGCGAAGACATTAGGAATCAATTCCCTTTTGATTAATGATTTAATTAGCAATGTCAAAAAAGTATTTTTAAAAGCACCTTTACGAATCCAATTTTATAAGGAGCGACTTCCCGGTGTTAAGTTGCCTCCTGAACCGATTATTACGAGATGGGGTACATAGTTAGAGGCTGCAATTTTTTTTCGCCCATAATTTTGAAGAATAAAAAAATTGTAATTCTTATGAAATCACTGCTTGACTGTTAAAAAGATAGTAACATCAACAGAATTGCTACAAAACCTTTGTATATGAAGTCAAATTATAGCTTTGTTTCAAGTTCCATTCGTAAACTAGAAACGCAAGGGATGTCGCTCACGGAATCAGTCGAAATAGTAGACGAATTTGATATGCTATGTAAATGGTTAAGGGTACAATACGTAATTCCATATACAATAAATTTAAAAAAGTGATAAATAAAAATGCGGGGTATTTGAAATTGAAAAAAGTTAAGAAAATTGTGGAAGGTGAAACAGTAAACGATTTCGACTTTAATTTTAGTTTAGAATGTATTGCAAAGTTAAAAAATGCACCAATTAATCTGTGGATGTTGAAAGAAGCTTTTCTATTTCGAAACATATGTAATTCTGATAGAAGACAAAACTTTCTTTTTAGACAATTTTGAAAAACATTTAATTATAAATTGTTTTAGAAATATGTTGTGAAAAAATTTTGTGCAATAAAGTTAAAATTTAAATTTCTGCTCTTATTTTATGTAAACATTTTACATATTGTCGCAATTTTTTTTGCATATATGCCTCAGATGTATGCATATTTTCTCAAAAATCGATGCATATATTCCAGTTTTTCTTTGCATATAATCCGGNGAGCGTAGCACCATAGGTAGAGACCGATTATATACAAAAGTGCCTATATATTATTTTTTGCATATCTTTAATTATAAGTCATACTGTGTAGACGTATTACACTTAATTGAAGTTAATTAGCGCTAATTAGTGATGCCATATATTGCATATTTAGGCATTTCTATGCATATTTTTACAAAAGTTGCATATATTGCATATTTAAGCTTTTTTATCCTTCTATTAGTAAAATTCCTAGTAATTCCTAATGTAGATCGACAACCGCAATTCTCAGATATATAAACTTTTTACATTGGTTTCTCTAATGCTTTTTTTCCAAGAACTGCACGTGTTTAATTTCGCCTAGCAGAAGGGATGTGGTAATACGCTTATTACTATTTAATTCCCAAATAAACTATTCATTCATTGAATATCTTGAGCGAAACAGCATGTAATTGTGTTACGTTTTTAAACGCTGTGCGTACATCAATGAGTTATAGCAACAAACTTTCTTTATGGATTTAAGCCATATCCTGAACTGGTTAAGGATGGCGACAAAATATTTTGTCGAGCCTGCAGTAAACTGGTAAGTTAATTTTGCAAAAAGCTTTACAATTGTTTTTAAATTCTTTAACTTTTGATATAAAATAACAATTGCTGTTGTAGGTGTCTTCTGAGAGAAAATACCTGATTGATCAACAAGCTTGAAAAACTCCATTCACGTATTGGAGCAATGTATACGTCAAGTGATGTAGCATCAACTTCACGAAACTCAGAACAAGAAAGAATATATACGGATCTGTGTATCGCATTAATTTCGTCAACATACATTAGCAAAGATTAAACATGTATATTTTGAAATCATTTCTGCCAAAATATTGCAAACATTATATACCTGGTGAAAGTACCTGATGAAAAATTATGGACATCTTGTTTAAGGCAAACAATAGCAGAAATTCAACAATTGGTAGGGAATAATTTTATTTATATCGTGGTAGATGAAAGTACGGATAAGTGTGGCCGTTATATTGTCCATTTGTTAATAGAAATCTTCATGAAGATATTGTTGGGTAAATCATATTTAATTTATTGTAAAGAACTTCAAAAACAAATAATGTGACAATTGCCAATTCGTTCAAGAAGTTTATCAAATTTCTTTTTACCTGGAAGTATACCGTTGTGAAAAAATTTACTAATGTTGTCCGACGCTGCATCATACATGATAAAACCGCGCAAAATTTAAAAAAAAATTATATTAACATTATTCATACCACTTGTTAGCTCATGGTTCAATGTGTAGCGAAGCATTAGGAATCAATTCCCTTTGATTAATGATTTAATTAGCAATGTCAAAAAAGTATTTTTAAAAGCACTTTTACGAATCCAATTTTATAAGGAGCGACTTCCCGGTGTTAAATTTGCTCTGAACCGATTATTACGAATGGTACATGGTTAAAGGCTGCAATTTTTTTTGCCGATAATTTTGAAGAATAAAAAATGTAATTCTGTGAAATCACTGCTGACTGTATTGCGCTAGAAAACTGTAAAAAGATAGTAACATCAACAGAATTGTTACAAAACCTTTTGCATTAATTCAAATTATAGCTTTGTTTCAAGTTCCATTCGTAAAGTAGAAACGCAAGAGATGTCGCTCTCGGAATCAGTCGAAATAGTAGACGAATTTGATATGCTATGTAAGAAGGTTAAGGTACAATAGGTAATTCTATATACGATAAATTTAAAAAAGTGATAAATAAAAATGCGGAGTATTTGAATTGAAGAAATAAGAAAATTTTTGGAAGGTGAAACAGTAACGATTTCGACTTTAATTTAGTTTAGAATGTATTGCAAAGTTAAAAATGCACCAATTAACATCTGTGGATGTTGAAAGAAGCTTTTCTATTTCGAAACATCATATGATTCTGATAGAAGACAAAATTCTTTTACACAATTTTGAAAAACATTTAATTATAAATTGTTTTAGAAATATGTTGTGAAAAAAATTTGTGTAATAAAGTTAATGTTTAAATTTCTGCTCTTATTTATATTGTATGTAAAATTTGCATATTGTCGCAATTTTTTTTGCATATATGCTCCCGGTTTTGCATATTTTTCAAAATGATGCAAGATTATATGCGATATATTCCAGTTTTCTTCTTAATCGGTTCTACACTGGTTGTGGTCGGCGTTTTTAGAAATGTACGTGTTCTCCTGTTTCGTATCACTTTATATTGAGATAACAATAATAAAGATTAATTTTTATCTATAACGCATGATCTCTTTCTATAGATCTCAAACTACTATCCTGTTTTTTTTTCCAGATTTTTTTAAATAAATCTAAGTATGGTAAAAAACGGCCGGACACCACAGACCCATGTGTGTCTTAGTAGGTGCGCAAATTGTAGTCTGTTTACAGAGGGTTAAGGTGTATGTTGCGCAAAATTAAATGACAGCATATGCTTTCAAAATCTTTTTAGGTTATTTACGAACAAAATGCTGTAAATTAAAAAAGAAATTACAAGTTGCAAGCATTGTAAATTTATCCGTATTCATGTAAGTTGTAACAAAAGTTTTGATAGAAGTGTTTTTTGTATCCCTTCATTTGTTGTAATATACTGTCAAATAATTTAAAAGAAGGTTAAATGTCAAACGTGTAACAGGCATTCACTTGTTAATGTGTAATAACACTCATAAATTGCTAATATCTAATAATTATTAATATTATTAAGAATGAGGAAACTAGTCACAATAAATACTAAATTTTGAAAAATGCTATACAGGGTGTTCCGAATGCCTTGCTTTACAATAGTAACTTTGGCATATTTCTCCGGTTTTATGAAATAAGAGTAAATATTTCAAAAACTATCAGAAATAGGTGTACTAAACCTTACTACTAATCGATGATTCCGAATGCCTTGCTTTACAATAGTAACTTTGGCATATTTCTCCGGTTTTATGAAATAAGTGTGAATGTTTCAAAAACTATCAGAAATAGGTATACCAAACCTTACTACTAATCGATGTAGAATCTTGCGGTGTATTCAATGCTGTACTGAAAAATACCACGTTCCATTTGAAAGCAAAGTCTTTTTTTACTTTGAAGATATCCATATTGGACATGAGTTTCTGAACACCCTGTATAGGACATTGCAGTTACTGCTGTCGCGGTCAATAACTGTGACCCTGTACTTGCATCCACATCAGTAGAATATCTTAATGTCTAATAGCCTATGAGATATTTAATTTTTTTGAAAAGACTGCAAACACCAAAATTTTGACAAAATATCTCAAAAACCGTTATCTTTATAAGTAGGAAATATTTATACAAATTCATTACAGATGATGCGAGCAATACACTGGACCCATAAAAATTGCAACATTCCATTTAAAATAAGAAAGTTGATATCGACACCCTGTATACCAAAAGTGCTATAAGACTGAAAATATGTGCCTTAAATAGATCATAGTCGGTCATGACTATTCTGCAAGTTTCAAAATTCCTATATAAGTCGTAAGCAGTAACACATACGAAAAAATTATAAATTTTTACAGGATTATGATTTTTCATAGCTTAAGCCTTGTATGCTGATACATTGTTGAAAATATTACGGTGTTGGCGTTAATTTTGCGCTAGTCAAATATTTTAGTGTTGATTTTTCCAAACTTTAAAATTGGTACGTTTAGTTGAAACCAAAACTTGTGAATGAGTGGTTTTGCATATTTATAATTGAGAAAACGGCTTAAAAAGAGAGATATATAGCACTAAGAAATAGGAGTTGCCATATTAAAAAGACGTTGTGTTTAAAAATGGTGTAAAACACCCCAATAATCGCATTCATTAGTTAAACACTAGTAAATTTGTCATCTAGATCAAATAAAATGGACTAGAAGTATTTTGTAATTCCACGTGTCAGTGAACAAAATAACTCACTTGAGCAATAGACATACTGACTATCTTTGCTCGTCAAATTTAAACTTTCTATAGTTCTCGACAAAATAACACGAAAAGAGTGTGGACCTCTCCTGACTATTAAATTAGTCAAAAAAGTGTTAAAATTTTCAACAGTGTAGGGCAATAGATCTTATATATTTTATATTGCCTTTTTTTTATAACCTAGCATATTTTTCTTCTAATCGATAAATCCAGCAAACCTTTTTGTTGCAGATGTGTTAATGTTAACGGACTACATAATTCTCTATGTACTTATTTTAACAAATCCCTGATGATCCCTGTGTGATCCTTTGTCTGTTTAGCTTTCATTTCTGTTAATATGCTTTGTATTTGCTTGGGTGTAATGGGAGCCAAACAGAGAGATACGGTGTTGTTCTAGTTGTGCTTATGTAAGTGACTGAGTGTATTATATATCTTTGCCATTCGTTCTCCTAGTTGGAAGAAGTATTCATCTAAACCATTGGGTGAAATCACTATCTTATTTTAGAATATCTGTTTGCTTCAATTCCCGGAGGAATTCATAATAAAGCTCAGTAACAGGAGCGAGTGGGATCATAACACCATCTTGAACTTGAATAGAAACGCCATCAAATGATATACTGATGGCTCCAAAACGGCAGAGGGAACTGGAATAGGAATATATGGGCCTAGAACCACATATTTCGAAAGCTTGGGAAAATATCCAAGTATATTTCAGGCGGAAATACACGCTATTGGAAGATGCAGTCAAGACTGGATTGTGAATGTATTCGGGAAATGAGTAGTCTGATAGACCCAATAAAGTCACTTTACTGTGAGTGTTCGAAAATTCGTCAATTGAAGGAAACGAAAAGCCGATGAATTAGTAAGAAAGAGATCATCGGCTTCATATATAGACCTAGACTTATACTCCTAGATTAGGAGTATCTAAAACACAGCACGAGAACAAGTAAGGAATTGGGTCAAAAAAAAAATACAAAGAACGTTGTAACAATACAACCATGGAAATTTATGGAACAACTTTTACTAAAAAAACTATCAAAGAAGAAGGAAGCTGAAAAACTACTACAGCCTAGTAGCAAATCATTTTCACAGTGTAGCAAGTCTTGTAATAGGACACTGTGGACTTATAGGTGAACTTATAGCACACCAACAGAAAATTGGCATCAAAACAGGGGATACCAAGTACAGACGATGTAATGGGATGACACAGACCGCTTACTATATTCTGGGATTCTAACTAAATGTGAGGCTTTGAGCGCAAAAGGACGGGCAACTTTTGGCAAGCCGAAAATGAACTGAGAGGATTATTTCAATCAACCAGACTAAAGATTTCATGTCAGAGGGGTCCACAGCGAAAAAAGAGACAACATATGTCCCTTCGACTTTAAAGTTTTCACAACAGAAAATTAATTAACACTGTGTACAATATGCAAACCTATGAAGTTACAGTTTAGACGTGCTTTAAATTGCTAAAGAATAAATATAGGTTAAAGATTCAGATCGCAATTCAACGAACAGTTTACTCAAACACGATTACGTACTACGTAAATACACTACATACGTGCATAAAAAGAAGTCGTTATCCCCCGAAACGAATACTCGTACGATATTTTCAGCGCAAACAGCATAATAAATATTATGAATACGTGCGCTCGTTCCAGATTCTCTCTGTTTATTTAATTTTCCCCTGCGATCCCTAAATTACCTTGAAATGCACATCTGGTGCCGGCTTAATAGTCACGTATGTATGCGTTCATGACTGCGAAACTGACTGACGCGAAGTACAACATACGAACAGATAATTCCATTCTGCAGTGCGTATCTGATGTATCTAAAAGCGGGGGGGATACTCACTGACGGATTCGATGACTTCAGCGAGTAGGACTCCGTCGCTGCAATCGGTGGCCAGGCAGTTCACGCGCTTCTTGCTGCGCGCCTTTTCCAAGTAATGATTCGCCCAGTCGGTGTATATCTGTAAACAAAAGTGAGAGGCGTCGATTAGCGAACACGGCAGAAAAAAGAAAAAATGTTTGGTTTGGGTGGAAAAATATATACATATGGAAGTTAATTGGCAAGCAGATTCCGAATTGCTGACTGAATAAATGGGGCAAATAAAATCCTTTTTTTTCCTTTTTTGGAAAGTAAATATTTATATTTTTCGTGGCATTTTATTTTTAAACGCGAGTTTCTCTCTGGAGAAAAACAGGTTTTATTATTAACATAAAACCTTGTATTATAAATAAAAATAAATTTATTTCTATTTTAAGGATGTACCGACTGTTTCTCCTATAAATTATGATATTCCGCTTTCTTGAAATCTTCATCAAATGTATCTCAATGCAATAGATGAGAATGAAAAATTAAAAACAAGGATTGCTGAAAATAAAAATCATTTTGTTGCATTATATAATAGAAATAAGAAATTGGAAAAAATGGTTAAGGAATTTAATAGCTCTTTTTATGCAAAGATGCAGTCTTTGCTGTCCACATTTTTAACTTCTAATCAGTTGGATATTGTTTTAAAGAAAAAGACAAAATCTCGTTAGAGTACCGAAGGAATATCAAAAGCCTTTACTTTGCAATATTTCAGTAAAAGGGCATACGTATATGTTAGACAAAACTTGAAATATCCTTTGTCTGGCATATCAACCCTGCAGAGATGGGCCTCAAATTTAAATTTAAAATCAGGTCTTCTTATTGATATTTTAAACGTTATGGAGATTTATGCACAGGATAAAGATGCAGTAAGTAAATTGACCATTTTGTCTTTTGTTGAGGTTAAAGTTTCTGAAAAGTTCGAGTATAACCAAAAAGTAGATGAAGTAATAGGAAAACATAAATACATGCAAGTTATTATGGCAAGAGGGCTTATTGCTAATTGGAAGCAACCAGTTTATGTAAATTTTGATAAAAAAATGACCAACTATAATACAAGCAGATCCAATAAAAGCGTTTGTGCAAACTAATATAGACATTAGTTCTGTTTATAAGTTAACTTCAGCACATATTACATGTTCTGGATCTCAAAGATAGAATGTCGCAATGGCTGCTCACATTTTGTCAAATGGCTAGGGATGTTGCTGATTTTTTAGAAATTATTCATAATTGGTTTACTATTATGAATGCGTCCTGCAGCAAAGATACCTTCAATGCGACCTTTTGGGCAAGATCTAGATATCCAAACTAATTTATTAAATAATGTTAGCGACATAATAAAGAACATGACGTGTGTTGGAAAAAATAGCCATCAAATATTTCAAAAGGGTGTAATAATTTGAAAAAAAAAAACATTGCAAGTTTTATATGCTGACATTAAAAGTAAATATGGAGTTCAATATATCTTGACTCCAAGATTAAACCAAGACTGCTTGGAAAATTTGGTTTCGCAGGTATGATTCTTGTTATTCATTCTATTTATTTTGTCCACTTAATTTATATCTATTTGTATCTTGTAGATAAGGACACGAGGAAGACTACATGATCATCTATCACCTCTAAATGCACTTTACAGGTTAAGAATGATGCTCCCTAGGAAAAATCCTAGTCTTGTGCAGAAAAATACCAATGTTCATATCGAAGAGAGTCGGGATTACATACTTTCAAGAACTGCTCTAAAGAAAGCAAAAATTCAGGGATTGGAAATTATTGAACCACCCGCTGATATTGTAATAGATGATGATTCGAGTAGTATTTCTTCCACAGTTACAGGCACTTCCTCATATTCTAGTGATGTAAAAACTTCGGAAAAAGATGGTCTTGAATATATTGCCGGCTTCATAGCAAAACGGTTTTTGGTAAAATTTCCAAATCTTGGTGCCTATACTAAAAATAATAACACCACAAATCTGCACACATACACTATGCCTTCATGGGTGCAAAGTTTGGGGGGTTAATGAAACCATCTCCGTAGTGGCTTCAAGAGGTTAAAAAAATGGAAACTCTCTTCAAAAAATAACATAAAGATAAACTAAGATTAGGTAAAAACATAATAAAAAGGACTTCAAAATATATTGGTAGACACATTCTTATTAACAAATCATTAATAGAGCAATTTTCTAAATTAAGAATTTTTTTAAGAATTAAATATTTAAATTTAACACAAGAAAAAATCACTCAAAAGCGGAAACTTCCATCTGAAGGCCGAAAATTTGCAAAAAACCGCTACATAAATCTATATTTCTACAATTTCGGGTTTGTTGGTTTTTAAGAATAAGTTATTTTGTTTTTACGTAATTTACTTATGTTTATAATTATATAATTAGAATAGTTTTTTTATTAGGAAGAATAAACATTTAGTTTGAGAAAATATAACCATCATTTCTTTTTACATGTATGCACCATTTTACTTTACTTTTTCTTAGTTTTTAAGGTAGTTCAGATATTCAATGTAAATAGTTCTAAGTTTTATATTATATTTATAAGTTATTTTTTTACTTGATTTAATTATGTTTAGTATTAGGGATATAATAATATAAATTCATTTTTTACTAGAAAGAATAAATATTTAGTTTGGGAGTATATAATCGTTATTTATTTTTACATATATGCATCACTTCACTTATTAAAAACAACATACATGATGACGCTTTTGCGCTCTTTCTCGTGATTGGTTGAAAAGGCAACCTTGTATATACGGACCTGGTCGGTTATCTACCTGTCACTGTCACAATTGGGGAAGTATTGTTCTAATAGGGTCAAATTTTCACGAGTTGTAGCCCCATTTTGCTAGAAGAAACCCCCATTGAATTCGTCCTATTGCAATTGATTTTAAAATGGTATTAATAACTGTTCTCGGTATCGTTGGCTATTAATGTTATTGTGAAAAAGTATTGATCATACTATTCTACGATGAGATACAGCTAATCATATTCCAACTTTAACAGGATGCAAAGAACTTTAGTGTGATTGTTTGGATTATTTATAGACCATGATCTGTAATTTTGTTTATTTACAAATCCGTTTAAATGAAACGATGTTTGCTCAGTAAAAAAACTTAGATCAAGGATTTCGTTATTATTTAAATTTTCTTGAAAGAAAATGCAATAATTTATCCTACTAGCGTGATCCTTAAGTAAGATCTAAATAAATAAAATAAAATAAAAAAACGTTTATACAAAAAAAAGTAAATACAAAAACACTTATACATAGGATAACGTCAAAACAAAAGGAATATGCAAAAATAGAAAACAAAGGCGCTCATAATGCAAGTAGATAAATGAAATATAAGGTTTATACAAGAAAGTCAGCAAGAATAAATAAAAATAATGTAAATTCTATTCCCAAAAAAAAATTAACTAAAGTATTCTTCTAAACTGTAATAAGACCAGTCAATCAAGTGGTCTTTTAAATTAATTTTAAATTGATAACGGGTTAAATTACGCATAGCGGAAGGTAAGGTGTTATATATTTTAATTCCCATGTACATAATGCCCACTTTTGGATGTAAGAGTGAGTCTGTGTTGTGGTAGGTGTATATCTTCATAACGTATGTTATAGTTGTGTACAGGATTATTATCCTCAAAAAACTTTTGTTTGTTACTATGGACTTACAACGATATTTCAAATATATACAGCGATCCCAAAGTTAAAATTTTTAATTTTTGAAACAAAGGTCTGTGTGATGTTCGTTGTGATACTCCTGTCATTGCTCTAAAGGCAGATTTTTGGGTTATTAAAATTTTATTTACACCGGTGCTAGAGCCCCATATCAACAACCTATATCGTAATCTTGACTCAATATCAGCGCTATAGACCTGCTTTAGAATTTTCAGATGTACCATGTTTCTTAAATGTCGTAGTTTAAATACTGAAGATGATATTCGTAAGGTCAAATCATTTATGTGAATATGCATTTTAGTCATATGAAAAATGTATACCTAAGGTTTAACAGAGGTTGTTTGATTTAGTGTTTTATTGCCAATAACAAGATCTAAAGGAGGCAAAGAACGTGCTGGATTTTAATTGAAAAGCATATACTTTGTTTTAGATATGTTCAAAGATAATTTGTTAGAAGCAAACCATATATTTAAATTATTTAAAACTAATCTTGTATGTTAACTAGATTGTCATTTACTAATACGGTAGTATCTTCTGCATATATTGCTAGTTTGTATTGTTGTAGGAAAACCGCGATATCATTAATAAAGATTGAAAACAGGATTGGAGATAGGACCGCTCCTTGCGGTACTCCTATCGTTATTGGAAGTATATCTGAGGTAAATGTATGTTTTACATTATTATTTACTACAGAAATTTGAACTAGTTATGTTCTTTCTGATAAATATGAAAAGAACCATTGCAATGCTACCCCCCTAACACCAACAAAATCTAACTTCTGCGTAAGGATATCGTGCTGCACACAGTCGAAAGCACGACTTAAGTCACAAAAAATACCCAGTGGAAGTTGCTTGCTTTCTATCTGCGAGATCACGTGTGCGTACAAACCTATCAAAGCCGTAAGTGTGGATTTGCCCTCCCTAAAATCATGTTGGCTGTCGGAGAGAATACTGTTTTTTCCAAAAAAGATTGTAAACGTGTTAACATAGCATATTCGAAAGAGCTATTAATTAGCACTGCGTAGGCTTTCACGGCCGGTGTAACTATAACTAACAGCTTCTTGCGGGTTTTGCCGTGTTCAGTTATCCTGAAGAAGCTGTCAGTATGAACAGCGAAACGTCGAGCGAAAGTTTTGACACACGGCGAAACCCGCAAGAAGCTGTTAGTTATAGCTATTAATTAGGTTAGTAACATGTGCCGTAAGCAAATATTTAGCATCCATTAGTATATGTGCAGGTATTTGATCTGAACCTGCAGCGCTTTTTCCATTTAGTTTGTTAAACAAAGACAAGGTTTGTATTTCTGTGAATGGAAATAGAAACATGCTATGCGGGTTGTACTTAATATGATCTTGAATAAAAGGAGTATTTATTGTGTTTCTGTTAAGTGATTGGGGTAAATCTACAAAAAAACTGTTTAGAGCATTTGCTATCTTATTTGGTGCGGTTATTGTCTCACCATTTTTTGTTATTTTAGATATATTATTCTTTTTTGATTTCTTATTAGTTAAGTTGTTAACAATATTCCATGTAGTCCTAGTTTTGTTATCTGACTGCAGTATGGGTGTATTGTAATAAGTTTGCTTGGTAGTTGTGATTAAATTTTTATGATTTTTTTTGTTCTCTTTATACGTTTGTTTAAGGGTATTTTTTCTGTAGTATGTACATATCTCTTAGATTATTACTAGACCGCATAATTTCTGTAGTAACCCAAGATTGCCGACTCTTATTTATATATTTATATAATATTTTTACTTGATTTACTTATGTTTACTATTACATAGTAGTAGAAATTCATTTTTTTATTATAAAAAAAAGCATTTAGTCTGGGAGTACAAATTTACAGACCAAAGTTCATTACGATATTTTATTTTTCAAGATTATGTCAGATATAATAATAATAATATGTTTTATATATAAAAAACACAAAGTGTATATAAAAACGTCATATAAAGCAAAAGGAAAAACAAAGCATACCAAAAAAAATATATATGATTCTAACCTACATGCTACCCCAAACCACCACCACATAATAACTAAAGTGTAGAATCAATATGAAAGAACTATAAATGTAACATTTATTATGTTTGCAAAAAGTCCGTAACGGAGTAGAAAGTATGCTGGAGGAGATAGGTTTTAACTTCATGCTTAAAAATTCTAAGGCAAGTAAGGTTTTTGTAAATGGCAGGCAACTTATTAAAAATCTTTAACCCCAGATTATATACGCCGGTGCTTGTTACATGAAGAGTACATGTTGGAGCGTGAAGATGATCCTTTATTCGGGTATTGTATTGATGTAATTCATGATTGTGCAAGTGTTGTTCTTTGTTTAAAAATACATATGTTGCGGCTTCAAAAATATATAAACATGGCAAAGAAAGAATACCTAAATCATGAAGTAATGACCTGCAAGAATCTCTATAAGAAACACCCGCAATGCTACGAATCACAGCTTTCTAGCTTATAAAAACGTCGTAGGTTTCCGGCGATGAAGCCCACAGCAGAATGCCATACATTAGCCGAGATTGAACTTCGGCAAAAAGAGTTTTATAAGGGTGTTCTTAGAGAGTTGTGACCGTAAGCACCGAAATAAATATGCTTTGCTTGAGATTTTTTTGGCTAGTTTTCGCAATGATGTTTCCAAACTAACGTTGACTGTAGGTGTATACCTAGAAATTTTGTACTTCACATTGACGTATTATCTCACCAGTTAATACTATATCGTCGATGTCTAGCACTTTCTGTCTTGGATGAAATGTCATAGCCACAGTTTTTTCTGTACTTAATGCCAGTTTATTACAAGCGAACCAATCGTGAATCAGCTGACATAAATTGTTCATCGTCAAATTAGAACCTTCTGCAAGAACAGAGATGTCGTCGGCATACATGGTGATGTAAACGTTCTGCAATAAAATGACAATATCATTAATGTATACGTTAAAGAGCACAGGACCAAGTACTGAACCCTGTATGACACCGGTAGTTAATGGCAAACATGACGAATGAAAGTGCCTAATTCTTCCGTTAGCATCCTTAAACCGTACTCGTACGAATTGTGTTCTATTGTCCAGGTATGCAATCTTGCCTCTAATACCGTATGATTGGAGTTTCTGTAGGAGAATATCATGCTGAACACAGTCAAATGCTTTTTTCAAGTCGCAAAATAGTGCAATAGGCGACTTCCTTTCTTCGATAAACTTTAACACTTGATTGTAAAAATCGATTAAGGCTGTTGACGTTGAATGACCTTTCCTAAAGCCGTGTTGACTATCTGTTATAACTGTGTGTTTGTCCAGGAAACTGTTAAGCTTATCCAGCATGCAATACTCCATTATTTTGGATATAACCAATGTTAGGGCTACTGGGCGATAGTTTGATAAATCGTATGTATTTCCTTTCTTGTGCAGTGGAGGAACTACGGTAGTTTTTAAAACGGAAGGAAAGATACCTTTTTCAAAAGATAAATTAACGAGGTAAGTTAGTATATCACCTAACAAAAGACCACATTCTTTTATCACGGCGGATGCAACATCGTCAGGTCCTGCAGAGTATTTGTTTTTTAAACCGTTAGTGATTGTAATTATTTCATTTACCGAAAAGGATGCAAAATACATTGAATCTAGCAGTTGTGGCAGAGGAGCTGCAGAGTTACTAACAGGAAGGCCAGATGTAATAGCTGATACAGTATCTACGAAGAAATGATTAAATCTCTCAGCAATAGTCTGCGGATCCTCAATAACAAGATCATTTTCAGCGATAGAAATGTTTTTCAAGTTAGCAGCACCACCCACCGACAGTCTTATCAATCTCTATTTTGCTCGCCACTTGAATGCGGGACAGTTTATATATCTAAAATTAAAATTAATTCATAGTTAATACTGCCCCTTAGATTTATATGCTAGTAGAAAACTGTACCCTTTAAATCAGGTCAGATAATTATCGCTGCAGTAGTAATAAAAGTAGTAGCGGATAACTCTGTCTTGGGCTGAGATTCACCTTACTTGCTTCTTTTTTGGTTATTATAAAACAATCGAAGTGTAGTTGTGATAAAGGCATATTATTATTATTTTGGGCGTTAAAAGTGATTTTCATAGATCTTGAAGAGAGTAAGAACGTTTTATAGACGGTAACATTCTAAATATCGTATTTTTTATTGACTGACTCCTTAAATTTATAAAAGAATGGGAAACTTTGAATTTTCTACTTTTGAATGAAAGCTTGGAAGTCGATAAATACACCGAATTTCAAAATCACTTCAAAACTAACGATCATTTCCTGTGTGTTGATGGGAATAGAAATAGACGAGAACGATTTAAATGGGTTCTATTATAAACAGATTGTAACTTAACGGTGTCATTCTATTTTTGTTAAGTTACTCCGTTTCGCCAAGATACCTTTTATTTTGCAATAGCATCACAGAGTTACCTATTTTTATAAAAGAATCGATTTACCGATTTACACAATTAATTTAAACAGAAAAAAATTTCAATTGTTCCTTCACAACCGTATATTTTCCTAGGTTTGTAGGGTAATAATGAGCACAATTTTATTAACATCAACATATCTTCCTACTACCAATAGTCGGATTGAAATTAATTCTCTAAACATCTTGTAAATTCCGTTCTGATAGAAAAATATCTTTGCCTATAGGCGGCCGAGCCCCCAACAAGACAACTGCAATCTAATATAAGGGATTATCGTCAATGAACCGTGTAGATATTATACTAATTTTGTTCCCTTTCCCCCTACTAATAGCGCAGAAAATTGCGAATTCGGAACGGAGCGAGGGCCTAATGTTTGTCGTAGTTGATATGCCGGATAATATTGGCGGCAATGACGGTATCATTTTACATTTCATTGGATTAATATGCGGAGAAACGGAGATATTATGCGGAAACGGTTTGGAACGGAGCAGCAACGTTTTGCGAAATGACAAGGGTAATATTATATATTTTCAGCAGGAGTTTATGAAAAAATAAGTTCGCATATGAACTTGTCGTAAGAAAGTAATTTACGGTAAAGCAGGCGGTTGCCTATTCCAACTATTTGCAGATTGCAAATTAATGGTGAGATTCTGTCAAGGGGCAACGCGGGGACGCTCAAAGTTGGAAGGCGCCCTAATTCTTTTGATTTAGTTTTTAATTTTTACTAGATTTTTGTGGGTTTTTTTTTCTAAGAATATATATAACTCTATAAAATTTTTCAGAGTTGCCACTGGGTTAAATTTATTTGTAACAGAATTTTGTTAAAAAGTTAATACATTGGCCTAAGAGATAAACTAACTGCAATTGAAATAAGAGAAAATTCCTTAATTTTTTGAAGTTCATGATCATTAAGCTTCTGGTTGATACACCAAAGTATTACATTTTCTGAAAAAAAGAACAACATAAAATTAAGCAAATGTAGGGGACAAGGATATGATGGAGCATACCACGAAGTCCGGGCTCTTGTTAAAAAGGATCAATCTAATGTTGTGTAGATTCAATGTGTATCTCATAATTTGAATTTAGTTATTAATGATGCTGGCAAAAGTTGAATTTTTTGCAACTGTAGAAAATATTTATACATTTTTTGGTAATAATATGAAAAGTTAAAAACTTATTATCAAAATTTACAGGAGAGTCACAAATTACATGAAAAAAACTAAATCCCACACGTTGGGCCGGAAGATACACTTCACTTGCAGCAATTAAATTACGTTTTATTGATGTATTAAATAAAAGCATTTAGGTTTATAAAAAAAAATGAGTAGATTTCAATTTGTTTTCTTTTGCAAACAGCATATAAGAACTCGCAACAATATAGAAGTATGTACAGTCCTGCAAAAAATGAAGCAGTTGATATAGCAGCTAAGTGGAATATTACTCCAACATTTTTTTTTTTTTTTTTTTGGAAACACAAAAGGTAATAAAAATTTGAACACATTTTGACGAATTGTCAAACAATCATCGATTTAATAAGAGAGAAAAAAGAAGGCAACCTTTTCTGTGTAATTTTGTTTATGAAGGTTTTATAAATGTGGTTATTAATAAAGTTGAAAAAAGGTTCAAAGGGATATATGATGTAACAAACTTATTTTTGTTTCTGTTCCCTGCAAATTAGAATTAAGTAAGACCGAAATTTTAAAATCTGCTTAGACTATAATTAAATTATCCAGATGATTTGCAAATAATTTTTCTATGCAGTTACTAATGATATGTGGTATGCTAATGAAAGAAATTACGGTTTTAAATATAAAAGAATTTGGGGTGCTATTGATGGTTAAATGTATTCAGGTTTTCAAATGTTACCGTTTTGTTTTTATCATTTACCGTGTCGGAAAGATCTTTCTAAATTCTAATGGAGAAGGACGACTACTCAATTTATCTCTTCTATCAATAGAAGCAAAAATTGCTAATGGCAAGGAAAAAATTAATAAGCAGAAGTTTTGCAAATTGGAAATCTCGAAGATTTTTCATTTTCCAAGAAAGATTAATAAAAACTTTAAAATTTATTTTCCCTTCAAATAATACTCATGTCTGAATGCTGCGGCTTTCACAGCCCTCCGAACAGTATTGGGCTTTTATCTGAAAAAACAAATTAATAGAAAAATAAAACAAACAATATGCTGTGTGTAATTCGTGTTTGTAACACTGGTGACTGTTTTAATGCATATTCGCTCGCATTCTGATATTTTTTCAGCATTAAAAAACTAACTTGAATGAATATATTTTATATACCTGATATTTTGTGTTGAATTGTTATAGAATCTATATAGGATCCAAGAATAACTTGCTTGTACATTATTTTATTGATCCCTCTTTTTAATAGCTATAAAAAAAAGTGTCCAAAAGAAAACAGTCCAGAAGTTTTTAAAAATGTCAAAACTATTTTATTTTATAAATTCTCGATTTCAAAAAAATATTGTTCCGCCACTGGATTCTATGCATATCTGTAGCGTCCGTAAAATTATGTGTAAGTCTGTAAGCATATATTATATGTATATGCTTACAGATCCAGATAATAATAGCGTTAATTGTTTTGTTTCAAAAAATATCGAAGGGGGTATGGGATCAACTTGAAATTTGCTGGAAGTTATTATCCTGGCTTAGTGTACATACTTATTTCTTATTTTTTCTGAAATGCAGTGTGTGTTTCGTTCAGAGCCATCTACCTGTAAATGGCAGAAACTAAATTTATAAGAAATCTGTAATCCGGGTTATCGATATATCTAAGAATAACTATCCGTGTTATCGATACATGTTAGAAATAACTATTTTATCACAGACCATCTCAGTGATTTGGAAGACAACCCTTAAATATTAAAAATTCCTACAATAACTAAAAATATTGGCGTTTCATATAAATCTAACCCCAAATTCACGTATTGTGAGCATAAATTACAAATATCCAGTTTACTGGTTAATATTGAATTGAAACTAATTCATTGTTTTCATTTTTAGGTGGGATATACTTGATGAAATACTAACTGCACTGCGGACGGACACTCTAGGCAGCTGGGTAGGTAATTCTCTGGGTACAGGTTGGACTTTCGATTCGACGGGCCCCCGTAACGATCAATAGCATGGAATGGTATTTCAGCCGGGATTCTTCACAGGAAATTTTATAGGAAATTCTCGACGATTACACAGGTCAGAGTAAGGATTTAAATTATTCAGGAGTAGGTAATATCGATACTTTTTTTTTAGGTAAACACTTCCTGGAACTTTGATGTTTTTGAAAGAGTGTGGCATAAAAATTGTTATAGAAGTTCACTATCAATCGTCGCCTTTCGTGGCCGCAGGCAGAATGAGGATTTAAACTAAATTACCAGTAGTCAGTCTTTGATTGTTATCCGTGTCAGGTAAACCAACATTGAATTCGAATTGATAACCAGTAACTGACATTAAAATACCGTCATTTACTCTAATTTGAGGGGAATACAGCAACAGCTACCAAAAATACATCTCGAATAATGAAAAAATCTCCCCGCCCAAAATATAATAAAAATATACCAGGTAAGCTTGAATCAACATAAAGAATAAAGTGTACATTATAAATAAAGCTATAATACTTAGCACCTATTGCCAAGATGGTCCATTTTTATAGTCATTTTTAACAAATTCAAAATTTGCCTGTAGAGTAGGCAACCGAGTATACACTTCAACTTCTTCAACTCTTCATTTGGCTTTGAAACTTGTTTTAAATGACTCTAAATTATATTCCATACGCCTGATTCCATAGCAATATTTACTTTAATAAGGTATCAAATTGGATATATGGGTAGTGCGGTCTATTTAATAAAAACTACTTTATCAACTCAATATTTCGTCATTTATTTAATGACTTCTTCAGGAGAAATTCTACAATATTATAACAGGATATGAAGCAATAGTAATGATAATATATAATGCTCTGTATTTCAGAACACAATGCCCGGGATTTCTAATTTTTTTTTTTTTTAAGTTCAATACCAATTTATTATTATATTCAATTTATATTATTTTTATTTAGCTTGTCCGTTTACGATTTTATTTTTTTTTATTTTTTTTTCAAATAAAATCAATTTAATTAAAAACGTGGTTTCAATACACCCAGCGACCTTCTAAGTAAGTGAAGAAAACTGTGGAAGTGACTCCTACCCTAGTGGCACGGACGCTTTCAAAGGGACCAGATCGTCTGTCAGAATCGTACTCCGGACGCTTATTAACGAATAGGCAGTTTTTTTCTCACCTAACGGACGCACCCTCAAAGCCCCTTCTCGGTTTATTAAAATTTGAAATAAGTAATTATCGAAAATCGATGTAAAACGCTTACTGTACAAATAAAAGAAACGTTTCAAACCAAAACAAGCTTAAATCTTTATTTATTTACCCAAATGCTATGTTTCCTCAACAATTGAGACTCTATATACAAGGTAACTAAATTGGAATCAGTAAGTACTATATAAGACAATCTTTAATACAAAAAACACGTCTTCAAACTCTCCTGGCATTTTTAAAGACTGAATGAGGTTATGGAAACGTCATATAATAAATTAAATTCAAATAAATAACGGCGCCATCTACTGTAAACAGAAATACTAAATTTAAAGCAAACGATTATCTATGATTATCGATATTTGTTAAAGATAGCTTATTATACACAGATCAAACTCACGATATTATTTATAACCCTTAAATATTAAAATTCCTAAAAATAACTAAACTAAATGCGTTTGAATATAAATTTAACCCCAAATTATCGTATGTGAAATAAATTACACAAAAATTAAGTTCTCGATTAAAATTGAAGGGAACTGAATTAATTCCGTTCTGTTTAGGGAGGTGATTCTATGAAATACTAACTTGAAAAGGACACGACGCTTGGCAAACTCTGGAACTGATGTAGGTTCGTTAGACGGGCCCCGGTCTCGGTCAATGGCATGGAAGGGCAATCTGGTCGGAACTCATCGTGGCAAATTTTTATAGGATATTTCTTGGCAAATTTCAGGTATTCCGCTAAGATTACATAAACAGGAGTTGTATCGATACTTTTTAGGTAAAACTTCTTGGAACCTTTGATAATTTTTTTTAAATTTGTGCAAAAAAAGTATAGAAGATTAAGACAACCGTCGTGTCTGGTAGCCATCACAGAAATGAGAATTCAAATTATGATTCAACGGTCAACAGCTCTCGATTGTTATAACACAGGTCGACCAACCTGAATTTGGAAAGATAAAGCTAAAGACATTTAAAATACCGTTATTTTCTATAGTTTGACGGGAATACGCCAAACGTTAAAATAAAAACGACCCCGAAGACTGAAAAACTCTCCGAGCAAATATAACAACATAAAAAAGATACCAGGTCAGTTTGAATTACATATAAAAATAAGTTTACATTATAATAAAGGCAATATTAGCACACCTATGCTAATATTATTCATTTAAATAACTATCTTTAACAAATTCATAATTCGCCTGTAGAGTAGGCAACTGAGTACACGCCTTACTTTTGAATTACTAGAAATTTAGTTTAGAACCTTGTTTGTGAATGCCTTTATATAGATTCCATACCTTAGATATCATAGCAGTAAATAATATTATAATATATAAATTTACTTTAATACAGGGTATTCCACGTAACTGGTTCATTAAAAGTTTATGATGTTTATTATTTACTTATATTTGAGATTTTGCACCAGTATCGTTCCGATTGGAACTATAAAGCAAAATACCTTAACCAAAATATCACTTCCGGTTGACCGGAAATGGATGTCAACTTTCTTATTTTAAATAGAAATGATCTAATTTTTAATTCATTTTGGATTCTACAACTATAAAAACGTCAGTTTCATTAGCTATTCCTACAGCTACATGTTGCCGTTTTTGAGTTATTTAAGTTTTTCTTTTTTTTTAGTCATAATCATTACATCATTGAGAATTTAATATCTCGGTTAATACTGCAAGTAGAGACTCCAAATTTGCTATGCTATGAATGTAGATATTACTCTAAGAAACGGTAAGCACACTTTACATTCTAACATACGGGGTGTTCAAAACTGAGGAACAAAGTGACATATTTTCAAATGCAGATAACTCAATTTTTTTAAATAGAACACCCTGTATTTTAATTCGGAATTAGGAAGTAAATATCATCCTCTATCACTTTATATGAGCATTCCCTATACCTATCTTTAATAGATTTTGAGATATGAGCGACTTTTTGTTAAACACACTAAGTAGCCCTATCTTTAAGTGTTTGTAGCTGGCTCTGAAATGGATTCACGTCAAATTCATGTATTATTTTTGAATAACCATGCAAGAATGTCTGTTCGAATAGTCATTTCTATTAATATTGCGTTGCACGAAAGTGTAATTACAATGATATACATAAACACTTTTAGTTAGTCAATGAATTTGACATGAATCCCATTCAAAGCCAGCTAGAAACACGCAAAGATAGGGCTACTTAGTCTGTTTAACAAAAAGTCGTTCATATCTCAAAATCTATTAAAGATAGGTATAGGGAATGCTGATATAAAGTGATAGGGGATGATATTTACTTCTTAATTCGAATTAAAATAAGGTGTTCTATTTAAAAAAAAAGAATACTTAGTCTGTTTAACAAAAAAGTCGCTCATATCTCAAAATCTATTAAAGATAGGTATAGGGAATGCTCATACAAAGTGATGGGGATGATATTTAACTTCCTAATTCCGAATTAAAATACAAGGTGTTCTATTTAAAAAAATTGAGTTTTCTGGATTTGAAAATATGTCACTTTGTTCCTCAGTTTTGAACACCCTGTATGTTAGAATGTAAAGTGTGCTTACCGTTTCTTAGAGTAATATCTACATTCATAACATAGCAAATTTGGAATCTCTACTTGCAGTATTAACCGAGATATTAATTTCTCAATGATGCAATGATTATGACTAAAAAAAAAGAAAAACTTAAATAACTCAAAACGGCAACATGTAGCTATAGGAATAGCTAATGAAAACTAACGTATTTATAGTTGTAGAATCCAAAAATGAATAAAAAATTATATCATTCTATTTAAAATAACAAAGTTGACATCTCATTTCCGGTCAACCGGAGTGATATTTTGGTTAAGGTATTTTACATTTATAGTTCCAAGCGAAACAGATACTGGTGCCAAAATTTCAAATATAAGTAAATAATAGAACATCATAAACTTTTAATGAACCAGTTACGTGGAATACCCTGTATACGTCAAACAATATATATGTATTTTTCCCCATTTTCTACACTTAAATAAAATAAATAATACCAGAATCTTTCAACTTTGCGTCACCTCACTGCTTTACGATCCACAGCACCAATTTAGTATTGTTGCGAACCAAAATTAAGATTTAGTTGCACGTCTCTTATTACCTCTAAGTGAAGCTAACCTTTCTCTCAGTGTATGAGCAAAAGAGAACACGAATGCTCTAACTCTAAAAGGAAATAAAAGTCCGCGTTCATATAATTTGAGAAAATTAAATGCCTAAGTGGGAGATCATATCGCCTCTTCGCGGATCCTTATATGAAATGAAAAAGAATGCACGTAGTCTAGAAGAATAATCTAGAATCTAGACAGTAGTTTGAAATATCATCTATAACTCCTAGTTCCATATTTCGTTTATTTCCCTATTTCCATTTATTGGGTTCAATGTGAAATACCATCTCGAAGGAATCAATTGAAGTGTATTAGATTCCTCCGTGGCTTTTCAAAAGAAAAAATAACCTTTCGGATAGCTAGCGTAATATACTTTATTAAATCTCCTACGCTTGTATGAATTTGCCATGTGGAAACTTCTAGGATTGTAAATTTTTTACTGTTCAAATACTAAAACATCGACCTCCGGCTAATACGCAACAGCACGGGCTCCATTTCGCGCGTTTTCTTTATACGCCCAATAAAATGTATTCAATAAGACGTCCGTTCCTTTCCCCGGTGCGTAAAAGGGGGAAAAGAAAACGACACAGAGGAACAGCTAAATTCGATTACGACAGCCGTACGGCAGGTATTCCGCCCCGTAAGTGTGTCGAGTGCATTGTAGCCGCGCCGCATCCTACGAGAGCAGGAAGAAGAAGCAGAAGAAGAAGAAGGAGAAGAGAAAAAAAAAGCGGAAAGAAGGGCAAAGACCCGACTTCTCCCTATTTGGGGCTATTTCTGTCTCAGATGCGGTGACGCGGTTACGTGCCCTGCATTATTTACGGCACCTTTATCCGTGACTTAGCCGAAAATCTATACCACCTCCAGTGCTATGACAACGCAAACTTTTCTTATTCGAGTTGCGCCTCGTGTAGATGTCATTAGGAATCGGAAAATTGTTGTATTGTGCTGGCTTTTCCGGATAATTGACTATTTTATTGAAATTACCGCGAATTCATGAAATGTATTTCCCGGTGTAATAAAATAGGAAAATTATTATTATATCGTCAGGATAAGAAGTCCGCTTTTATAGTCATATCTCGGAGGGCTATCAAACGCACAGAAAATGATCCTCATTTCGGAAAGTCATATTTCCTCTCGACGCAGAATCTATCTTCTTAAGTGTCGGCCCGACCCAACATCATCCCCGTTTAAGGGCATAATATATCAACCCAAAAATAAATGGAGAAGGTATACATATAGGCTGGGGGCTACAGGATTTTTTTCTTTTTATTTCAGCAGTTGTTCGCTCAGGGAACATACGAATGAACAGAGATAAATAGTGTCTGTGTGTAAACGAAACACTGAGAAAAAGATTTGTTTATTATTAATAAAGATGCATTAACGCAAATAAATTATTCGGAGTTAAATTTTTAGTTCATTGTAAAAAGAAGACATTTAAAATAACATTGAGAGAAAGGTTTTAATGAAAATTTTTTATTAAGAAATTTGTATTAACATCGACATAAAACTTAACATTTGGAAGAAGAGGTGTCACATTTTTGGAATAACCAGATTTTTAATATAAACACTGAGAAAAATGGGCTAAAGTAAAATGTTTACTTGATAAAAACTATTTACAATAGATAAAGTTTTACTTGGAACTATTCTCGCTAATTAATACCTGCAACTAAACCCAGTTTCCTGAGTGCAAGTTGTTACTGTAAATACTGCTTTTATTAACGACTATCACACAGCATACCTGACAAATTTGTGGGTAAGTTACGTATTACTTATGACTACTGGTACTTTATCTAACTACAGCACATGGTCAGTAGACGTAACAAACAATGCTAATCGCTATAAACTCATGTATTTCTTAAATAGTAACACTTGCCACAAACTATGATGTATTTGAGTTTGCTGCCACCCCGTTGATTGTTTTACTATTCCTGATTGGCTAATGCGGCGGAAGTACTAAAATAGTTTCCCGAGACTGCTACACGCGCAAGCGCGGGCTAGCTTCAAGTTAAGAGTTACGATGTGGGAAAAGGTCGTCCGAAAAAGTGACCAAGGAGTACAGTCATTGTAGGTCAGCTTGGAACGCAAAATATTAAAAATACCGGTGTGAGTTAACTCAAGCCCCCATTCCGTATAAAGAATCCCAGCGAAAGAGAAGTACGCGAGGCTATAAGCAATCGGATGTTTCAAGATTGCAGTTTTAACCACCGGTGGGATATTTGAATTCCCCATCATTGTGATGATATCTGCGCCCGCTGGTGAACTTAAAATGTGGATGCCGTCGCTAACTGAATGATTCCACAGCCCAAGTGCCACCTGCAGTTAGGGATACCCCGACGAAGTAGCCGTTTTCGAGGCGATCACCGGACATAACCGCCACGTACGCCGACAGAGGATCAACTCGCCGAGACAACGCCCAGTGCAAAGAACCAACAGAAACCGCAAGTTTACCGCCTAGGTATATTATTTCTTTGTTTGTTAATAGTTGTAACTTCAAAGCCATATTTTCTTTGTCCTTTGTTTAGATTTAAATAATTTCAATAATTAAATAACGTTTCAAGAGGGCCCCTTATCTTTTATTATTGCTTTACTCATTTTTTCATTATTAAAGAATATATTTTATGAACCATTACGTTGTAAATTGTTTTAAAAAAAAACTATCGTTAAAGTGAAACCAATATCTTTCATTCATACCAGGTAGTCCCTGTGTTTGTCCTATACAAAATAAAACTATTAGTAATAATATTGCTTTTTTTCGTAAGTAATAAGTATTATGTACCGTCTTTAGCAAAATAAATGCGAATTTAATCTTCAATTATTAATGCAATCGAAGCTACAGCACACCTCAATTACAAATATTTAGAATTTATTGAATATAGTAGTCCTGATAATTAATTTTTGTAGCCTAGGATATACTTACTATATTTACGCATTTAGTATTTGACAATACACTTGTATGTACACCTGAAGATGTTAGCTTAGCTAACGAAATGTACATTGTGTTTTTCAATATTAAAGAATTTGTGAGACCGAAGTTTATTGGTATTTCCTGTTAGTTATTATCAACAAATGATTTATAGAAGGAGTTTTTCCATCACAACTTAAATTTGCAAAAGTGATCCCTCTTTTCAAGAAAGGTAGTAAAGAGGATTTAAACAAATTACAGACCAATAGCATCTTTACCTGTACTTTCAAAAATTTTTGAAGAGTTACTTAAAATAAGATTGATTGACTTCTTCGAAAAACATAAGTTCTTTTGTTCTCAACAATACGGCTATTCGTAAGAATAAATCTACTATTAAGGCATTAATAAGCCTTATTGACGATATAACGAACGCTATTGACACATCACAGAAATGTTCTGCTACTTCATTAGACCTGAGTAAAGCCTTTGACTGTGTTGACCATGATGTTCTTATAAAAAAGTTAGAATATTACCTACTTAAAAGATCGTAAGCCACGATTGTAGAAACTGAGCACAGCGTTATCTTGTCGACAGAAATATCTTTAGAGGTTCCGCAAGGATCCAAACTTGGCCTAATCTTGTTTATTATTTACCTCAATGATTTACCTTGTAATTTGGATCATTGCAGTACTGTAATATTTGCCGACGATACAACCCTCATCAGTAATCAAAGGATAATGAATGGCGTAATTGATAGTGAGGAAATATCACACAAGCTAATAATTGGTATGCTGCAAAAAGTTAAAATTGAATGAGAGTAAAAACACAAAAAATAAGGTTAAGTTTAGGGCAGGGTTATGTGTGTTCTCTCTAATCTTTCAGGTGTTATGTTAACTTCTGATTTGAATTGGAAATGTCATATTAATCAACTATGCCAAAAATTAAATACATATGTCTACCAAATTAGAAAGATAGTGGATCTCACCGATACGAAAACAGCTGTAACGCTATATTATGCTAATTTTTTTAGTTTAGTCAATTGCAGTATTATCTTGTAGGGAGGTTCTCCTCACGGTTTAAGAATTTTCAAAATCCAAAAAAAGATAATTAGAATAATTAATAAAAAGTTCAAAGAATTAAAAATACTGACCAACCCTGTTTGTATATTTATAACTGTTTGATGTAAGTAAGAGAAAATTTAAATTTGTTTACACAGCGCTCGCACTACATGATTATAAGACCAGAATCATAGTATTCGCATGTACCCTACCATAGGAGTAAACGCAACTCAGCAGACCAAGTACATATCAAGCTATTAAATTTATAACATTTTACCGCTCAGTATTAAAGAGTTATCAATTACCACCTACAAGTTGCATGTAAAACGCCCTACTTCAGAAGAAGCTTACTATAACATCAACGAATTTTGTTAGCATGTCTTACATGCTAGTATGATTATTTGTCTTTTTTCAATTCATGCATGCCTTCATGTTTTTGTTGCACCCTTTTAATTTTTAATTTCAATTCTTTTTTATCATACCTCAATTATTATATCCGCTATTGTTGACTCTGAGAATGTAATGTTGTCATTACTCGAAGAAATAAAACATTTATTATTATATTATTATTATTATTATTATTATTATTATTATTATTATTAAGCCAACAGCCATAGGAACATCTGCATATCACAGAATCACTATTTTGAACACCACTGGCGCAATTCATTATTATCTCGAACACAGTGCATATCTGTATATTGCATAAACACGATTCTTCAGCGAGTAACTTACACTTGACCTTTAAAGAGCCTACATATGTAAATAGATATCATAAACTCATTCTCGTATTACTCGAGAACATCGAACTCAACTGATACCGCCCAGTGTTTACTCGCGGAATCTAATTAGCTTAACGTATGGACGTTTGTCGACCAGATGTCCAGATGTTTGTCTGTACGCAATGTTTACAAAAGTGACACTGTATGTGCCACAACACAGACTGTATTCAATTACTCAGATCCGCTCCAGGTATTATGAGCTTTGAGGTTTTTCGTTCTAAGCAAATCGCGAAGTCGAGTGAAGAGAGGACGACCTGTAGCGCGCTTATCTCGAGAGTTCCGGCTAAGACACGAGTGCTCTTGCCGGTTGAAGTGGCTATGCGATAGCAGCGCTTTAATAGCGTCCGATAAGAGGTGAATGGAGGAGTGTGTAACGGGCCGGTATCTGGTAGATTCGAGTAGCTTTCCGTTAGTGTAAACATTTTACGAGCGGATTTCGGGGAATCGCTTTTCGCTGTTCCGCGTTCACGAAATCGGTTACTTCATAATCGCATTAAGTTATATTGTAGCGGGTTCCTTCTCGGATATCATAGCGGGTTTTACTAGATTAGGATGAGGAAGACGTGCAGAATGTTTTAAATGCTCGACGGTGTTCAAATGATACTTCGAATCTCCACTTCTTTTCAAATTTAAGATTTTTCATGCATTTACAAAAACGTTCATATACAGATATCGCTGTTAAGTCCACAGGTTCAACAATACTCGACAAGGAAACCTCACGAACGGTCGTTCGTTAGATTTTGATTAAACTTTGTCAATTTGTAGACTCCATAGATTATTCTGCAATTTTTCACCTGCCTTTCTCACTATACAAGTGTGACACAACATTCATGATAAATCTGTCTATTCAATCTGCTATTTACCCTGCGCGCTGGAAGAGAACCAAAATTTGTCCGGTCTACACAAAAGGAGATTCTGCGTTGATATCAAATTATCGTCCTATAGCCATTCTTTCAAACTTTGGGAAAGTCTACGGGAAAATCCTTTACTCGATGATATATCACTCTGTCCGTCCTTTACGCAGTTTGGTGGGAGGCTTAGTGCGACGTGGACAAGTTCGACGCTATATACACAGACCTTTCCAAAGCATTTGACACCATAGATCATGGCCTGCTAATTTCTAAGTTTACATCTTTTGGTTTTTCTCCGGCAGCTACCGAACTAATGCGATCTTATCTCAGTGATCGGCGATGTTACGTATATTTACAATGGGCACTCAGAGGAGTTTACGTTGGATGTGGATACCACAGGGTCCAACTTGGGTCAGTTATTGTTCCAAACATTTTTATCAATGAACTGTTACACAGTCTTACTTGTCCAGTTTTGGCATATGCAGATGATATTAAACTGTTTGCTGACATTTCTTCGAATTCGGATGTCTACAGCCTGCAAGAAAATCTGAATAAATTTGTCTATTGGTGTGACATTCATAAACTGAAGCTGAGTGTGAAGAAGTGTTTTACTGTCTCTTACACTCGAACCTCCTCCCCTGTAACATCAATATACAATATTAATGGTATGATGCCTCGTACGGGAAAGTAATGGAAATTAAAGATCTTGGAGTGGTATTTGACTGTCAACTCACCTTTAAGTCTCACATTGAAACTCTTTGTACGAGCGATTTAAGATCACTAGGATTTTTGATGCGTGTTTCCCGTTACTTCAAAGACAGCAACCTCATTAAAACCTTATATTATGCGCATGTAATGAGCAAGTTGGAGTACGCTCCTCTGGTTTGGCTGTCTATACTCCCAAGAATTTAACTGTGTCTGTAGATGTTAATTGTTTGTTGTCGTAATTAATTGTTTCGTTATTTCTTAGAGCAAATTTTATTAAATTAGTTTTTTCAGAAAAGCTTCTAGTAACTTTGTGGTACACCTCTATCAGTGTCTAGCCAATTTGATCGAACTATCTCACCCTTTACTTCTACGCATTGTTTACGGCCTGTTAAGTACGATCTCAGTAAGCTAAGCACTATTCCTCGGAATCCCATTACTTCTAGTTTACGCAGCAAGATGGCATGGTGAACACTGTCAAAAGCCTTTGAAAGGTCTAGAAATACTCCCGCTGCAGTCTTTTTATCGGACATTACTTGCATTATTTCGTTGACTAACATATATATCGCTCGTGTGGTTGATCTCCATATAAAATGGTATGGTCATTTATGAACTCATTTTGAAATAATTTAGACACTTTGTCGCATGTTTTTTTTTTTATTAAGCCTTATTTAACTTTTGCTAGTTATTAGTATTACATCTAATTTATTTACCTCACTCTTTAATCCGTTAATTGTTTAGTTCCTCAGTATTTTGATTAACTGGTTCAATCACCTACAGGTGTTTTAGCTAGTTTATACCTTATTTGAGACATACTTTGCAGTGTTTTCTTTACTAATAGTATAATAAAGTATACTTTGTTGTAATTTAATTATTAATAATATTACTTCATTTTAGTATGGCACAATTTAATACGTTCTTTTATGAAATCATTATTATTCATTTCTCATGTATGTTGTGTTTTTTATTGTGCTGTACTTAATTTTTTTTCTGTTAGTTATTAGCATTACATCTAATTTATTTACCTTACTTTTAAATGTTAATTAATTAAGTACTTGGTTCTTTAATTAGTTAATTCAATCACCTCTAGGTATTTCGCTAGTATATATCTTGTTTGAGGCATATTTTGCGGAGTTTTCTTTATTATTAATTAATTATACTTTGTTTACGTTAATTATTATTAATATTACTTCAACTTTTAATGTAGTCCCACGTATTACTTTCACTTTTGAAATTATTTAAGCAGTTCGTTTGTAACGTTTTTTAGTAGGCTGTAAATATTTAATTTCTATATGCTTATAAGCTTCAGTTTTTTGTCATGCTTCGAATTTTGATTACGTTCTTAATTTACTTAGATTCACATTTTTAAATTCTATAATAGTTCATTTCCGGTTTAGCGTTCAATGGTTCACATGTAGTTAGCGCTGATAAGCGAGTTATTCGCTTAGTGCTTATTGTAAACTTGTGATTTTTAGATAAGAATTAAGTAGATATCTCTTCAAAGTTGGTATTGGAGGAAAAATTACGTAACATTACTATAATGAAGTCGTAGTGCCTGTAATAGTGGTAATCACAACTAAATGTGCTACTTGGGCTACGAAATCGGTAACGTTATACATTTTAGGGAAATGAGAGTTAATTTGTCGTATCAACCGGTAGAATTAATAACGGGTCACGATAATTTTAAATCATATTTATGTAGAATTAGGAGGGTTAATGATTCGCACTGCGAAGGTGGTAGGGTAGATATACAGCGAGGCATGTTTTATTTGAATGTCCACTCACTGGTGAGTTGTTAGTTTTAATCTAAAAGTGATTTAAATTCTTACTTTTATCAGTATTACTTTTATAAAAAAAAATATCACATTTTATAGCTTAGATAAGATAAATGCGAATGTGCAATTGATAACAATAATATAATATTTTTGACTGAATTAGTCAAATGTTGGCTTACTAATCACCCTAGCGATACTGATATTTCCATTTCTTGTAAATGTGATTGCTAATATTTTTGACAAAAAAGTATAAACAACAAAGACATGAAATGCAAAGAAACTACGAATGGAATCATCTTCTAAATGTTAAAGAATCTAAATAAGACTTTTTTCTTCGAATTAATCGAACACAAAGAGCTTTCTGCAGCTTATCACAAAGAAGGGGCGCATATGCTACTATAAACTCACACAATAAACAAATCAAGAGAGAACAGATAATTTCGATCTAATAGAGCGAAAATACAATACATAGTATAATCAATATGACCAAACACTGTCGATTATCCGCACCATCACACAATAATTCAAATAGTCGCAGTCCTATTTTATAAATTAACCTAAACTGAATATTAAATTGATTTCGTGGACGCTTATGAGTTCTCATAATTCACGTCCACTCAGGACGAAAATACCCTAAAATATTCGGAAATCTATTAAATAAATCACTGTTACTGGCTCGCCCTATGTATACGAAAGGAGTGCGCGGCCATACCCCATCCAAAAACCGAAATATACACTGCATCTCGTAAAAATTACTGGCTTTTTTAAAATTGCCCTATAGTTGCACTGCGCTCTTTACTTTCTTGCTTCCTACGGGATTATGATTTAATTATTTGAAACATATTTTTTTATACAAGATTTGAATAATTAGATTATTAAACGTTCGGATTTTTATGAGTATAATGTAACGTAATGACTTTATCCATCCGGATTTAAAAAAGCGTACGAATTGCAAATTTTTATAATTATGTACACACGCCTACCCTACCCCGGTAAATATGGATGTATGCATGATACGCGTTTCTGTTGGTAGAAGCAGGAGAGAAATTGTTTGGCGACGCAAGCCTGCGCTGGTCCCCTTTTGTTAGTATAATTTACATGTCAGGGATAAGCGAGCCTTATGAATGTTGATCCGATTACCTCAGGAGATTTTCGATGGGGTTTGCGTAAAACGAAAATATAGTGAAGTGTGAATCACTGTTAGGTTCGTGCCTCGTTGCCTGCCATTAAACGGACGCCATGTTTAGGGGAAAAAGTAAATACGTGGGCAAGTATTTTTTCGATTATCTCAAATGTAGAGTTGGTACTTATAGACTGAAAAATGATATAGAATAATTAGCAACAGGAGTTTTCATCGAGAAAAAAATTTGCTGATTCGACAATAATCGGTCCCTAATGATTTTGTATTTAAATATGCCAAATCACTCAGAAAGTTTAAATAATTACGCAGTATTGGTTGCACGAATGTGTCGACTCGATCTGCAATAATAGTTATCAATTATCTTAATTTACCTAAGAAAGAACACTTTAAATTAGCAAAAATTTCAAATAAATATTGGCTAAGCGTTCAGACAAAGGTGAGGTTGTTGGATAAGTGTTATTTTCAAGATTATTTTTTTTTATTGTATTTCATAGTAAATTTTTGAAGTCAAGCGCAAAACATTTTTCAGTCTAATACTAGATTTCGCCTTTGCACTATACGAGCATCCATAAAAATCGCTATGCCAAGAATAGGTTCAAATGCCCCTACTTGTTGCAAACTGCTTCTCCTTTTGTTCTATTCGCATACAGTTCTTTTCCAAACCTTCTGACCCCCAGTTCCATCGATCTCTTTTCAACCGCTTCTAGCCATTTCGTTCTGTCTCCCCTCGTCTCTACCTGATATGCCTCTCTCCAGAACCTGCTTTTGGTCTCGAGTCTGGTAGCTGGCGACATGTCACAGCCAATCTCATTCTTTTGGGCCTTATCACTTCAACAATTGAGGGTTGTCATATATTTGCATGAGTTCTTTATTAGGTTCTTCGTCTCCCACTGGTTATTCTCTTTCACCTCTCCATTATATTGCCCTCAATACCCTCCTCTCCCATACTGCCACTGCTTCCCGCCTCCCTTTGGTTAATCTTCCATAGCTTCACTACCATACATCACCACTGGCCTGACAAATTGTTTTGTAGATGTTTTACTTTTTTACTCTTCTCGTTACCCACTTCGATCATAAACATTCTTACTACCACTGGCTAACATCTCATCCTTTTGATATTCTTTCTTTGTATTTCCATTCTTTCTTCTGCTTTATTTTCATGGTTACTCCCAGATAGTTAAATTGCCCAACTTCTTCACATTTGTATTGTGTCCCCATACTCTGCTATAAATTCAAGCGATCCATTTTGTGGGCTTTGGGTTTCACCTAGCTTCATGTATTTCGTCTTGCTTTGCATTTATTTTCAATCTCTGCACTTTTTGCTCTTTGCTCTATTATTTTACTACATCCCTTTAATTTCCTTTGTTCTAGTTTAAAATTACCAAATCATCCGCATATGCCAAAATTTGTACCTGTTGGTTGTATATGTTCAACCTGTTCTTCTCCACTGCACTTAATAATCTTACTAGTGTTACGTTGAAGGAGCAACGTTGACAGATTTGGTCTCTTGTCTGGTCCTCTTTTAACTCTCAACTCTCGATAATGTCCATTCACCTGCACCTTGTAATCTGTCTCCCTTAGCTTTTACTAGCTTACCACTTTTTCCTGTGCTAGCCCTTAGTGCTTCTATATTTTTAATCTTTTTTTATTTGTGTCATATGCTCTGCTGAAAGTTCTAGTGGAAGAGCAGATGCAGTGCTATTTTTCGTCTATGCTATTGGCCCATGATTTGTTTGAATATAAAAAAACCACATTGGTATTCTTCTAACTTTGCTTCTACTATGTCGTGAAGCCTATTTTTAAGCCCCTCCAGTGTCTTATAAGCAATACTTAGAGTGCTATTCCCCGATAATTCTCACATGGATCTCCTTTTTAAATATTGGGCAGATTATGCTCATCCATCTTTTTGCGCAAGATCTCTTTAGTCCATAATCACTATTATTTTATATATTCTCTTCTAGTTATTTCCTCTTCGAACATCTCCGCCGTGACCTTTTTTTCCCGGTGTTTTTCCACTTTTAATAATTTAATGAATTTTCTACTTTATTGGTGCTCTCTTCGTTTTACTTTTTCTCTTTTCTCCGTTCGGTTGTCTTCTCNCTTTACTATAAGTAACTTAATACTCACGTAACTTTTTAAAGATTCCTCCGTCCATAATAACAAAAAAAATGATAAGTCGTTTATAAAAGTTAAATCTCACAGGATTACTTCTTTTGTAACCATTTTCAAGTGATCTTTAGGATATCTATTTGTAAAGTAAATATAAATTCAGTCACTCTTTCGTTAACGTTTCCAGAATAATTTTGTTATGAATATGTCTCCCTATAAATTCCACAAATTTATATCTATTACATATTTATGGTTAACCATAAAAGGGTTTTATGAATGCTTCTAGTTCCCGCGTGGTTAGTTTCCCGTAGAATTACAGACAGCAAAAGTCATAATTTCTCAAATCCACATACCATCGATAATAAATTTAACAATGTAAATTCTAAGAAATATGAAAACTCATTTGGTGTAGCCTATTTTCAATAATTATGTGTATTTATATCAAACAGGATATTTTATATAATTTGTTTCTACACAGCAAACAAAAGTAATGCAATTTCACACTGTTACTATAAATAATCGAGTATAATCTTTTTCTGTAATTTTCTTTCTAGTTTAATATCTATTTATCAATAATAAGTGCAATGAAGACACCAGTTCATCTTAGCGTGGTTGAACAGTAGCTTAATGACAATTTATTACACGTCTATCATGTGGAATCTTGGCCAACCTTTAGTGACATTTTTGCCTGCCGCTTTGAAGTACTGCAAAATGAGTGTTTCTGACCGGATGCGCAGAAAATATTTTTATGCAAAACATACGATAAATGAAATAAAATCAATCCTAGTGAATTCATATTTAACAAAACGTTTTAACAAACTTCTCATTACAAATCACTTTCAATCACACATCATTCTTATGAATTGCCATATCACTTATTTTAAATTAATCAGTGTTACTCAATATTTTAACATTAAATTACAATTTTAAAAAATGTTAAAACTGTATTATAATAGTAATAACTATACCTTATCACTTCATTCTATTTTATTGTATTTTTTGACTTGTAGAAGACCTGAAGATGGCTTTTTCTTATACAACTATCAGAAATCCAATTATTTACACTTACATTATTACATCGTGGATAACTCTTATATTTCTCGTCATACGCAGTTTAAATATCTGGGTGTGCTCTTTGATCATCGGCTGCAGTTCTCTGAGCATATCTCGGCTACCTGCAAATTAGCGTCTCAGACATACGATTTTTTAGTTAGATTCAGTGGCGGCTCGTGACAATATTGAGTGGTGGGGCCAATCCTGGGCCAACTTAAGCAAGCAATAATACCGACACAAAAAATTGAATGTACACAAATTTAGAAGCCATTTTAAAATGATAGATACATTATGTTCTTATCAGGAATACTTAGCAACCTAAATATAAATACTAACGTATTTCCTTCAGAATTGCATATATTTAGTTTTTAAAGTGCAAGTACATGAGTAATTTGTTTAGTTCAGGTGTTTTTGTGATGTTATATCGACGAAAACATAACACAACAGAGCACATGAATTATTTAAGCGAAGATCGTCGACTAAAATATAATTGATATTGTATGCATAAGCCGACGTATTTCTTACAAAGAAAGGGAAATACAATATTTATTTTCTTTGTTCGTATACCTAAGCAAATGGCTTGTTTTTGTTTTTACTTAAAACACTATTATGATGTATTTTTCAGGAATAACTCCCTTATTATATTTATCATTTTATTTTCATAATGTTTACCCTAGCAAAGATATGAATGGTAGTTCATTTTGATTTGAAAATACTATAGTTATCATTTGCGCTATCATCCTAGAACAATCTAAACTTTATTCTATACACTAATAAAATATTAAATATTCTGGGACTCAATTTTTATTGCGGTGAAGTGCTAAACCGAAGTCGACGGTGTGCGACGGTCCTCTACATATGTTTCTACTTTCAATAGTCGATCTTCGACGGCCGTCTGTTCTACTCACACGCTGCCACCGTGATAGTGTAAGACCCTTCCTGTACAGTGCCGAGCACTGACGAGATGATTCGATCAAACAGCGGGCAACGGGCCACGAAACGGCTGGCGCCACTTCGATGTAATTTTTGCATGTACTGCGACCACCTCCTGTTCCGCTAGCTCCTACAAACATCTGAGCGCTAGGGTCAATCTAGACGCGGCCCTAGTTCGCCGCTTGCCTGCATAAATAACTACAAAGCGCGTTTGATCACATCAAATCATGGGAATTGTAACGTTCGTTTTATACTTAAATGTGTGTGTATGGGTATACGTATATTTATCGGTATTTTTACAGAAAATAAAATCTCTTTGAAGATTAATTTCTGAATGGTGGGACCATGGCGCCGTGGCCACAACTGGTTAGATCTTTCAAAGATTTTGGAAATGCAGATACTTTGGAATGTTATATTACTCACTTGTGGGGCATAAGCTAAACAACACTTCAATAATATGGTTACCGCATACATATACCAGCAGCTTCAACTGGAAAGAGTGCAGAAAACATTTTTGGAATATCTAACATTCAAAATATGTGGAAACTACCCACCACGAGGAGCAGATTATGAGGCGTTACTCTCAGAACACAGTTTTTAAAATCTATCTGAACGTAGAGAAACTACTAGAGCAAAATTTTTAATAAATATTCTTAACAATAAAGTAGACGCTTCAGAATTACTCTCGTTGATAACAATCAACAGCACCTGCTTACGGCACACGCTCAACTGTACCTTTCTTCATTCGACGCGGCGACAAACGTTGTGGCTAAAGCTCCAATTTCACACATCTGCAGGAATGCTAACAAATTCCACTCCAACCCTTTCTATTTCCCTTTTTCCACCTAATTCCACTTCCATTTACTCTCTTTTCTCTTCTTCATTCATCATTTCCCAGTTTTCTTTATTTTAATTCAAATTTAAAATTTTTGTTATACCTATTTGAAGTTTTTAGTTTTAGTTTTTTACATTCCTTCTTGTTACACTTAAGTACTGTACTTTGTTATCTTTACATGTTGCCCTATAAGTGAATATTATATCTGTTGGACAATAAAGATTATTATTATTATTATTTGATCCTCCTCCCCAACTCCATTCCCATTCGTCTCTGCGCGAACGCAAACACGACCACCCCCGAGACGACCAACATTATTATTGTTAATGGTTTTATTACAATTTAATTATTACAAAATCACTTATACAAATTATATCTATTGTAGTATTACCTATTATTCTTATATATTTTTTATGTATAACTAATTTAGCTTACTAAAGTATCCTACCTAACTTAATTATAACTCTTACCTACATTAGGTCCATTATTATGTTGATCGGGGTTATTCTTTGAGAGGAGTCACTTACCAATAGGCGAAAGATAGTGGGAACGAACCTGACTGCCTCTTAGATCTAAGATCAGCTGTCATGGAAAGGCGGCCTCATGTTCTCGGTGCAGGTGTAGCGAACCGACTACTACCTGCTGCTGCATTCTCCTGCTGCAATTAACAGTTCTTCGTATCACAAACTGTCTAATACTGGCTTGAACACCTCCAAGCACACCAATAATTATAGTTACCAGTGTGATTTTATACTGAGGATAACGCTTTTTCAGTTCAAAGATTAGCGGCTGATATTTCTTTATTTTTTCTTCTTTTTTTTCAAGTATGTTAAGTTCCAGAGGGCATGACATTTCCACTATGTACATTGTTTTAGATTTAAATTTCTCAATCACTACATCTGGTTTATTTGCCTTTATTTGAACACTGGTTGCAAACGGAAAATTCCAATATATTTTTATATCACTATTTGAGCACACTGTCGGTACATCCGTTACAGAATAAGGCACTACTGGTGAATCATCCATTCCAAAACCATATCTTAGGTGGTAATACAAAACCTTCAAGGCAGCGTTATGTCTCTCAATGTAAGCTGTAGCGGCGTAAATCGAGCAGCTGGCTTATATATGATTTAGTGTCTCTGGGTTTCAGTGTTTGTATAGTATTTGATTTAATATTAAGCTCAAATTGTGTGCACGCTCTTTCACTTGCTCTTGAGAAGAGATCTCCATGTCTTGCTCGGTCTTTAACAATTTTAATCAGTGGGTCCTCACTATGTAAGAAAGCCTGATATGTTTTAATGCCACTTTGTTATGAAGCGCTTCTATAGACAACAATCCTTTTCCACCTTCCCGCCTTGGTAGAAATAGCCTAGGGACCGATGCTCGGGGGTGGTGCGATGGTATTACTAAGGTGTTTGTAGCATTTATTTTGTTTTTCGCGGATAGCCCACTGCTCCATACTCTTTTTAAAATTTTTCCATATTCCTTTTTTACTTTTTCTTTCACTTGTATTCCGTTTTGCTCCAAGATACATTTATGACGAGTTGGGCTGCAAGTGCTGAATAACGGTGCCACCGAGGAGTTCCATATCAGACCCAACTCCCGTCAAAATTCATTTCTCCACATGAATGACCGAACACTTTTCGATCCCAAATTCCATTGAGATACTGTTGCTATACATCAATACTTCGTTGAGAGTTTTTTGGAGGTGATTTTTACTCGGCATGTATATCTTGAGGTCGTCCATATAGAGGAGATGCGTGATGTTATTGCATCGTTGGCCAGGTTTTCCGCATTATATCCTCCCATTTCACGTAAGTTTCAGGACAATGGTATTAAGTGATGCATAACAATAACGGGCTCAGGCTGTCACCCTGGAACACCCCTCTTTTATACACCACTGGTTTTGGTACTTGCACAGTTCTCCCATCATGTATTTTACATTTTGTTTGCCATTTTTCACATGTTATTATTTTCTCGTTTACGCAAAGAATGTACAATATGTGTGTTATAAGTTGATGCGGAGTACTATCGAAGGCCTTGCGATAGTCTACCCAGGCCATAGATAGAATAGATAGAATATTAAAATTCTCCTTGCATCCGGACACACCTCGCTTCTCGCCCCGTTGCTCATATATCCTCATCCAGACTGGATTGATTTATTGCAATATTTTGTTGTGAATTATTTTGGTGGATAGTTTATACATGGTATTTAAGCAAGCAATAGGTCTATAGTTGCTACGGTCTCATGTATCTCCCTTTTTATATACTAAGAGCCGTTTTACACGTACACTGGCCGACTTATTTAATGTCGTCGTCTACAGCGCAGTGACTATCAAAACTACTTACCATTTGCACAGGTGCGCATTCGGCTGGCGTCGGCTGTTCCAGGTAAATGATTTAATGGGGTATACAGTTGTAAAACGCTTCGCAATTATGCATATCAAGTAGAAAAAATGGATTATTCGATATTACAAGTAAACGTTGTATATAGCGGTTTGAACATGTTTTGAATTGAAATATCTCTTTCATAACTTGAACCCAATTGACTCTTAAAACTCATATAGAAATAAATAAAGTGTGGTATTCATGGTAAATCTTGTTTATTCATTGTTTTAAAAACATAGGATATAGGAAACATCAGAGGAAGACTTCATAAAACTATAGCTTCAACAAATATTAGCTGTTGTAAGCATTTATTAATTACTATTTTCTTAAATGGAGACTTCAATAATATTTAATTATTAGCATTTACTATTGCAGGATCCACCTACCTGTAACTAACGCTATAAAATTGCTATTCATAAAAAAATTAAAACTATGTTTAGTCTGGTTATATTATTTATTTAAGTAAACATGCTAATTCTAAATATAAACAATATAAAATCTAATTATGTAACTGTCATTAAATATATAAACATATACAAACAAAAAATGGTAATGTAAAACGTAACCAAAAAAGAAACACATTCTGCAAAAATAAATATACACTCTAAAAAAAAACAAATTTTGAAATTATATAAACAAAACAATATATCCATAAATTAATAAAAAAATAATTTTAAATGAAAGGATTTAACCCTAATTGTAATAAACAACAATTTTAATAAAGTATATTAATTATAACATCACTGAAAATCAAGCTTTTCTTTGAAATTTTAATACACAAATTATAAATTCATTACTTTTATGAGAATTGCCTAAAGTTGCATTTGCCATTTACCTACAATTACAAAACTCGGCGTAATTATCACTAGTCTTTATGTAATCCAACGACGCCTAGTGTTTTTGAATGACGAGCTCATATATCCATATGATAGTGTTCAGTTCAACCACAATATTAAAGGTTTCCTTTCGATATCAAATAATCTTAGATCTACCTAATTTGCATAATTGCGATGCGTTTTACAACCGTATACCCCAATAAATTATTTACCTGGAACAGCCGACACCAGCCGAACGCGCACCTATGCAAATGGTGAGTAGTTTTGATGGTCACTACGATGTAGACGACGACATTAAATAAGTCGGCCAGTGTACGAGGATTTTTACATAAATCAAATTAGCCCGAAAATTTTGGTGAGAATTTTCCTAAAAATTTTGTCGCGACACTTTCAGGTCGTTTTACACAGGAATAAGGTTAAGTTCATTTGCCTTCTAAAGTGTACCTAAATCCAAACAATTATGAATCATATTTTGCTGGTTTATCGTTAACTGCTATTTGGTTTAGGATTTCTATGCTTACAACAACAAATATCGTGAAATTTCGGTTAAAATTTGTTCCTGTGTAAAATGACCTGAAGTATCGCGACAAAATTTCTTACGAAAATTATCACCAAAATTTTCGAGATAATTTTTGTTATGATTTCTGTAAAAATTCTCGTACGTGTAAAACGGCTCTAACACTGTAGTCGCTTAAACCAACCACTGCGGGGCCTGCTCGACTCCACTAATAATCTTGTTGGACGCCGCAGACATGTATTATGTGCAGCATGGAATTTTTCACCAATAATTGTATATCAAGTCAGTTCTGGTGCGGAGATATTCTTTCTATTTTTACAGCTGTTACGTCCTTCTCAGTTATATCTATAGCGTGAAGCACTTCTAATCTATTTGTTTACGATATTTTTCAATATTTTCATTGCCCGTCGGTGTTTTTGTTTGAACGTTGCCTGGTAGTTATAAAGATTTCCCCAGTAATTTTTCTACTTCTTTACACTTGACCTTAACCGGCTGGTAGATTCTGCGTTTGTGGAGCGCACTTTGATGATTCTTGTTATGCACTCGTTATCATCCATTTCTCTTTTTTTTGTTTTTTTTCTCTAATTAGCAGACAGTGATTTTATTTTGTCAACTGTGGTAGCTTTATATCGCGTAAGACTCTTTGTGTATATGTACCCATTTTTCGAGATAGTCGTTATTTATACTCTTTATCTTGTTCGTTCGGCCGGATTTTAAACCCCATAAAGTATCTATAACCGTTTGAATTCTAGACGCTAGTTGGCGCAATACTTTTATTTTTATTTCTAACCTTTTCGTTCTATTGGTTAGTTTTTCTGATAGAGCATTTTTATTTTTATTTTTTCCCAAACTGCAAGGTATTGCATATACGTATTGATTAATTTTCCCAAACTACTAGCAGCGCTCTTCTAATTGCTCTTCTATTATTTTATTCGCCTTACTCCATGTATCTTTATCAATAAATTGCTTACAACTGGTCTTTTTTTTTCTGATCTCAATGACGTCATATAGATGTTCTCTAATTTTTCGCTTATTTCGTTAATTACTGGCTCTTCATCGTTACTTTCTGCGCTCGTGTCAATTGTCAACATATTATTCACATTATCTTGTGGCTTGGGGTGTTTTTTAATATACGCTTAGCTGATTATTATTATTATTTCTTAGTGGTTAATGTCACCTATACTTTGACAGATTTTATGAAATAACGCAATATTATAATCTAATAATAATGCAAACACAGGTCGAGTGGAGGAAAAAGTAAAACAAATAAGTTATTGTACGAAAATAAATGTCTTAATCACCCCTTTTAGGCGATTGCGTACAATAGAACAATAAATTTCAGTCTCCCTTAATTATAATACGCGTGTTGCGTGTAACCAGGTAATATCAGCTACATATACGTACATACGCGATACATACCTAATATTCCCAAACTGATATTGCTCGCATTTTTCACGAAGAGAAAAGGAACGGTTCCAGCTGAGTCATTAGAGAAACTATGCATTTTTAAGAATCAGTATACTCTTGATATTTGTGGAAACCAAGCGCATTTAATAGTCGGAACCAATCCCCTAGTATTTTGGGTAACGTATCGGTGTTATCGTTTAACGGCCTACTTATCTATATCTGTATCCTACTTTCCGACTTGGTGAATTATTTAAGGCATCGATTGTGTGCGCCAGTGCGCGTAACTGGAAGATTACCGAATAATTTATTTGCATTTTGTTAGTTTACCTTTAACTGATGGATATTTATTTATTGGAGAAGTATTTAATACTGTTGGTATTACTATTGATGTTTGTGCAGTATTATTTCCACTTATTTTTCTGTAGCGATTGAATATATTTTATTTATATCTGAAAAAATGTCATCATTTCATCTAGTATAAAATGTTTGCAAAGAAACTCCGAAACTTAACAGTTAATTTTCATTTATTTAACATTTTAGAAAGCATTATATATGGCAATTACAGCTTGAAATACTACACAGAGAAAAAGGATTCTTTAAATCAAAGCAATATTTCTTTGCCACTATTTAAAAGAACCATTTTGTTTAGTTAATACATATTTCTTTCAAATGAAAATGGTATTATTTCAATGAAAAAAATGCGTGTTAACTAAAAGAAATATCTATTAACTGAAAGAAATAATTCTTTTAAATAGGGGCAAAGAAATATTGCTTTGATTTAAAGAATCCTATCTATCTGTGTATATTCGACAACTTTCTAGTGCACTGAATCAAAATTTATTTAAAACAAGACACTGCAACATCCTAACTCCTTCCACACGGCTCTAAGAGTGAGAAGGGCAATAGAGCTCATTGTCGGCCCCTGTTCATATCGCGTGGAATCTTAACCCTTCCTTCCTTATTTCTATATGAGACCATTAGAACACCTACAACAGGCGTCAAAAAGAAATATCGGTTTGACATACATTTCTTAATAGCACAGCGCATAATCACTACATTAACTTTCTTAAACCAGGCTCCTCCCTTTGTAAAGGTTCCTTGTATTATATGAGTTTTTCATTATATAATAAATTACCTACTTCCTTAATTCGCCAACTCAAAAAATGTTCCAGCGCTAAGGACCGTACTGTTGGAACAAGCATTTTATTCGATTGACGAATTTTTAACATATGACTTTGATACATAATTCTTATCTACCTTATACTCCCCCTTGTGAATATTTGTTTTATATTTTAAATGTAAAAGCTAAAACTAGTCCATCAAATTACATTACTATCAACTTCATTATTTTATCTGCACTAATATTATTATAGTTTATTTATGTCTGTTATATGTATTGCCAAACAACACCTAGTGTTTTTATACGCAAATAAAGTATTAAAGTATTTAGCACTTGATTTGGATTGCAATAAAAGTGGTGTTAAAATTATCAAGATTGATATCAAGCATTGACCATTACCAGAAAGCATCAAAAGAAAGATGATTAAAAGTTAGTAATGGAAATGCCATCATGTCGGGGGCTCATGGTCGGTTGTAGGGGGGTCTCCATACAGTCAGCCTGCCAGGAATTATGAGCATTCCTTCGAATGCAAGTTCACTCTTAGGTCACATGCCAAACTCTCACTCACTCAGCGAAAGCGGCGTAAGTCAGCAATGTAATCAGCTGTACACCTATCATCAAAGTATGTTATCTGTTCGTTCTTGCAATAAATTGCAAACCATGAAATAACGGCGAGGATATCATATAATACTTCATCGCGTTCATGTGGTGAATAATTTTATGAAAATTGTACGTAAAAATAATAATGTATATTCGTTCGTATTCATATTATCAACAAAATTATTTATTGAACGTATGAAAATATGGTTATCACAACAAATATTGTCCATGGACTAATGTAAAATGATTTGTTGTAGCAATGAAAACGAATGTATTTCACTAATGAAACTTGTTATTGCTTAATCAACGGTTGCATATAATATTTTATGGCAACAATGGCACATTTCGTTCTGTCGATGAAAACTCACTCAATAAATGTAGATTATTGACATTAGGACCAATATTTTTCTCAATGTAAATAGGTTCTCATCACTCAAAGAAATAGGGTTCGTAATAATGATTATCAGCAATAATAGGACCACAGCAGTTGGTTGAAACAGAACGACTACGGTTATTAGTGTAACAATTTGGTAATAATTGCAAGGAAAAAATACATTATACATTATGAATTATTCTTTTCGTATATTTAGTAAAAATCTTTCGACAATTAATGACTTATTCCATACATAAAAATCAATTAATTCGTTAATTATATTAATGAATGAATCTATTATATCAGTTCACACATTTATTAAAATAATGAACTACTCACTATCAGAAATAATAAATAAATATGTATTAACTTCATTAATAATAGCGCCCACAAATGTGTTTGTAGAAATTAGATTGTGTGTTCAACCAGTAGATGCGGTTGTTTGACCAATAAGCTGATTGTTTGCTCAATAAACGCGGTTCTTAGTACAATAAACACATTTGTTAAAATGATTGGTACTATTTATTATGTTCAGTGGTCATATTGTGTGCACTGCGAAAGTATTGTTGCATCAGTGAAGGAAAAACAAGAGACATGAGTATTTTTCTACAATACATATCACGTAAATTTTTCAATGTTAAACATAATTACATAGACTTCCGAATGAAGACCATTGATTTGGCGATTTATAACAACCTTGCCCCGCATAATTAAAGAGTCTATTGCCTTTTATCAATTTTGGAAAAACGTTGTTGAACACAATGGTTTTATAATATGGTTTCGCTACTCACGGGTCGTAAATTCGTATAAGTCTGTATACTGATAAAATTGTTCGGGGACAGTTAGGGATGTAGTTTTTAAATATTTAAAGATTTTTTGTTTGCTTTACTTGATAATACAGCGGATTAAAATTAATATAATATGATGTTTGACATATTTATTTACTGTCAAAAAACTGTTTACATTTTTTTTCTAGGCGATTCCAAGGGACATTTCATCTCACATTAATGTCATTTGTCGAAACAAACGTCATTTTATAAGAATCTATCGGGACACCGCTTATGGTATGTTATTGAAAACAAATTAAAAAGTGCAAAGATTGCCAGCTTTTTACAGTATGAAATAATTAACGAATTAATGTATTTCTGCTAATAACTGTAATAATTAAGAGAATTTTTCCCCAGAAAATTTTCCTCGCGCAAGATTCGAACTACACACTCGTTTCCGACGAACGTTTACATTGGAGCTAAGCGAGGTTATATGTAGGCGACACCGTGCTGCCGGCCTTTCAAGATATGATATCGACATATGTCGATTTATCGCACGAACTTACATATTCCTCGCTATTCAAATGGAGAGCGTTTGTCTGTAAATGAGAGTGTGTAGGTATGAATCCGGCGTGAGGAAATTTTTTCTTAGAAAAAAATTGCTCTTAATTATTATAGTTATTAGCACGTAATACATTAATTCGCAAATTTAAAAAGTGTCGTTATCATTACGATTCTTTCAAGATTGACATTGATTTCAAAATATGCTTCAATGATAGGGATGGTTTATATAGAGGGGGACAACTGTAAACCAAAACACATCAAAGACGACGCCAATGGTCTATCATAGGAATCATCAAATGAAATATGGCAGTTTTAATCCGTTGGGATATTGAAACTGAAAACAAATTAAAAAGCGTGGTTACTATAGCACATCGCGATCGTACCGTAAATGTTTCAATAAAATGATCAGTTTTTTAGCCAATCAAAATCAAATTGTGATTATCTTTTCTCATTTTTCTTTGAAAATTTAAATCAATTATTATATTAGGTAAATATTTCTACTAAATTTGGTCAAAAAAATTCGCATCCCTCTCTTAGTGTTGCTATTTCAACTTATCCATATAATTATATACGAATTTATCTGTTTATATGATATTATCTGATTTCAAAAGGTATTACCTATATTTAGCAACAAGATTTTAACTGCGTCATTACGTATGAGCCACGTTGATAGAGGAACGAAATGAGACAGCATTTTAAGTTATCACCTTCATAATTGCATGTGCTGGCATATAGTATGTATCTACAAAATTAGCTGTGTGAGCTCATGCATTTTGCAACCTATACACGCATATACTTCATGTAAATGTTTAACTGCAACATCTCTCTAATTAATTTCAATCAGCGTGCGGTCAATTATGATAATATTAAACTATGTATTGCATATTCGTATTATCTACATGTGTAAGGCATTATGCTGAAATAATTTCACTATTATGCAGTAAAGCATTTTTGCCTTTTGTACCAATTGGGTTTTAATAATAGTTGTTTTATTACTTACTCAGAAAGCCCAAAAGCGTGGTAAACATAGGTGTATATGTATAATACAACTCTCCTCTTAAAGTCATTTTAAATATTAAGAATGAATAAATTCGTTCACGCACAATCAAGTGATCTGCAATATTCATTTTCTTTTTTTTTCTCTCTGCTTTTGTTAATTGCCCTTCAGTATTTGTCATAGGACTTTACTTTGTTTTAAATAGCCGATGTCAAAATCGTGTGTAATTAATATACTGTATGAATGTATAATGGTGTGGTTTAGGAAAATGATATTCTTTTCATTTAATTTTATTGGATAATATTTAGTACAACATTTTTCGGCGTTTCACCATATTCAGGTACTAAAGTTGGCGAGAAATAAAGCAAAATAAGTCAAGTGTTAAAATTTTGATGTATAATAACAAATGTACCCCTAATTTTATTGGTTATGCGTATAGAAATGTACAGGGTGGGCAAATTTCGATGTTTTTATAGGGTACAGACCAAACGGTAATAGATATAAAAAACATTCATGATTAGATATAAGAAAAGTAAGCAGGAGGTTGCGGTTTCTATTTTTGAATTTGGCTTAGTGATCCGAACAGATTAAAGCTGACTCCCGATATACCGGGCATTTTTCAAAATCTGCCGTTTTCTTTCAACCCTTATAACTCCGATGCCATAATATATAGAGGAAATATATTTAGACATATTCTGTATGGTTGTTTATGAGGAATACACTGGCATCCTTGATTCTTTTTAAAATTTGGTATTGCACGAGTTATTTACAAAAGTGATTTTTTTAAATGGAACCCTCTATATATCTTTAGGTACCTAATTGAATTGCATTTTTTCGTTATATATCTATATATAGTTAATATATATCTAACACACCAGTACGTCACAGTTTCTAAAAATTTAGTTTTCGACACCAAAACTACCTTACACCGAGCGTAGTAGGCGTCTGTCACTAATCATTGACATTAATTATTTGGTGCAAATATAATCATATTATCTATATACCTACAAACACATATAAACTATAAGAAGTATATTATATGGAATACTTTATTCATTTAAACAATAGAAGATAAACAAAAAGCGAGCAAATGTGTATAATATCAGCCCTTTTAGCTCTTCTAGAGCTAAATCAACCAGATCTGCGGAGGACTGGGAAGCATATAAGTCTCATTGTAGATAATACAAGAATGAGATTCGTTGTGGTCAGCTGACAGCTTGGAGAAACTTCTGTGACTCTGTCGAATCGACCATTACAGCAGCTCGCTGGAGGAAAGTCTTAAGCAAGGACACCATTCACCAACTGAGACTGTTAAAATTAGAGTATGACACTCACTTTCCAGGCAGCGTGATTCACAATACCCTTGCGTGGAATGATCCTCATGGCTCGCCTCCAATGGAGGAGGATTGGGGTGTGGCAGAAAGGGTAGTAGAAGAACCCCGCATTCTTTGGGCAATAAAAAGTTTTCAACCATTTAACTCACCTGGCTTGGACGGTGTGTTTCCTGCCCTACTCCAGTGGAGCGGGGATCCCTGCTCAGCCCGTTGGTGGCAGTGTTCAGGGGGTGCATTGCATGGAGGTACATACCTTAGGAATAGAGGGAAATAAGAGTGGTTTTATACCAAAGCCAGGGCGTTCCGACTATACCTTGGTTAAATCAGGCCCGCCGATAAGATTGATCAGTTTTCTACTGAAAAATTTAAAACGACTACCCAGTGAGAACAAGTTGGTTACATTTACGTGATTTTAACGTTGTATTGGTTGAAACAACGTTAATGGTTATAATTAACACGTTTATTATATAACCAACTTTTAACTACACATTGAAGAAACGTTATATTCACTAAGAAATGTAACGCATAGTTTAAATATAACTAAAATAAAACGTTTTAGTTACACCGTTTACTCTACGTGAAAAAACAACGTGAAATATGAAAAATTAGAACGGAAAACGAACGCATAGTTCAAACTATAACTAAAATAAAATATTCTCACCAATCAACTCAATAAGTATGAAGTCAAAAAATGTTCTAAATTGTTGGTAACATAAGATGCGCTTCTACATAAATGAATGCAAAATGTATTTAACAATAGGTAACAGAATTATTGTATTAAAACTGCACTACTGGTGAATCTATCATTCCTCCCTTTCATATAAACTCTTCACCCTGTTGCGCATCTGCAACGTGTACGGTCCAATTGCAGTACATGTTTACTACACTAGTCGAGTGTTAGAACTTTTCCTTATAACAAAGTTTTATATTAATATGTGATACGTAGCAATCAGTGTATTTAACTAAACGGAGAGTAGGTAAGTACCCCATCAATTAAATCTATTAGTTGTTTGCATATACGATCAACATTGCATGTTAATTATTATATGCATATAACAATTGGCAAAACAGTATAGTAGCCATCTTAAAAATAAGGAAACTAATGTTAGAAAATTTAACTATATTCTAAAATTTGTTTTGAATACCTGGTTTCTTAGTTTACACCACCTCTTACTTTATTTTCAAATATATAGGGTAAGCGAATGCTGATGGTTCTAATCTAGATTCTTGTGTAAGAGATACTAATTACTGTTACATGACGTCGTTGCATTGAAGTATAACTGGAAGGGAAGGAATACTTAGTTTTCACAAAATGGGAACCAGAGATAATAGGGAACTATGGTAACAATATACAGTGAGTATTAATACTTCATTCGTTTGTATACAAAAATCTAGGAATCCAATCAAAGTAAACATTAATTTATATATACATCCCTAAATTTACAAGCACTGTAGTCCTTGGTTTACTTATGATACCATTGTTTGAGCCTTCCATTTAAGTTACAATTAAACAATACATACAGCAGAAAGTGCAGTGAAGGACTGATTGAAATATACCAAAAACCACATGGAGTGTTTGGGTAGAAGACATGTGCCGAAAAAGCGAAAATGTATTATCTATAATGAAATAACCTCGTTCTTAGTTTTGGTAAAGAGTCTATGATCCTTTTATATTATTATTATGCATTGTGTTTATTAAGGTAACTACTTTAGTTTTCTGAAGAACATTTATCATTGAAGAGCTTATCACATCATCATCACATAAGTTCATACTATGTATGATCTTGAATGTTAATTAAATAAATAATAATTAGTAATGACATAAATTTTATTTATAGCCATTTTTTCGTTAACACACATAAACGACCTGTAGTATAAAGTGACAATAATCCATTAATATATATGTCACTTATCGATCTTATAAAGGTTATTAAAATTTTAATTAAGTTGAACCCCACTTAGCAATAAACGTTTGTTTGAACGATAAGTCACGTAGCATATAAATACTTTTTACGTTTTACAGAGGTGATGTTAT